>WBMY01000656.1:378552-397752 GCA_013397315.1 Donacobius atricapilla | reverse complement strand
TTTTTTTTTTTTTTTCAGGAATCATCCGGCTGAGGGATGGATTTCACGACCGCTACCCTGTGGAGGATTACCTGGACCTGTTTGACCTGGCAGCACATCAGATCCAGAGCGTGCTGCAGAGCGATGCAGTGAAGGAGAGGGGCGAGAGGAACAACATCATCATTGGTAGGGCAAAAACAGCCCCAGAATTCCCTGTAGCTCCACACGGGCAGAGCTGAGGCACCAGGGGGGGATTTTGTGGCTGGTTCTCAGCACAGAGCCCCTGACTTAGCTCCTCTCTGGTGTGCCTGGCAGCTCTTGGCTTTCCTTTACTGCAGGCTTTCTTTTCCTTCTTTCTTTGTGAAGAGGCTGTGATTATCTTTAGAAAATTCCTGAGCGAGTGCTGTATATCTGATGAACATCAGCATTTAATTTAATGTATTTTTTCATTTTTTTTTCCAAGAATGAGAATGACCTTGGTGACTCCTTCAAACACAGTTTTCATTTTGTTTTCATAGAATCATTTAGGTTGGAAAAGCCCCCTGAGTTCATCACATCCATCCATTCCCCCAGCACTTCCAGGGTCAGCACTAACTCATGTCCCCAAGTGCCACATCCACTTTAAGTACAATTATGAGGGGATTGCCTGTAGTGCTGGGATTGTGGCTTCAGTTCCAAATGCTGGAGCAGTGTCTGGGATAAATCAGTAACTCTGGTGCTAGGACACACTCTGGGTGCTGCAGAAATCCTGGAGCTGGTGGGAGATGAGGTAGCAAAAGCTCCCAGTGGCTCTTCTCAAGCTCCAACAGAAGAAATTTATATAATTAATTGGTATTAAATCACCTAATTACCACTAAATATGGTCTAGTAGTGCTGCTTTATTGTACTTTATGGAAGTCCATGGTGAACACTGGGCTCTAGGGAGGAATTCCTGGATTGCTTTCCATGACGCACAGTGGTCAGTCCACTCTGTTCCATGGTGTGTGCTGGTTTACATGAGGAACGTCAAAAACTTGAAAATTCTGCTTCTGCTGTCTGGGAATTTTACCAGTCTTATATCACAGGGAAACCAGACACATTCCTTGCAAAAGGTAGTTGTGCAAGTGACAGTTCCCTGTCAAAAAGAGACTTTTCAACTAGGTTTGAAGTCAAAATTCTACAGAAAATGGAGACACGATTTTAGCTGCCTGTTCTCAGAATTATTGAGGGTTTGGTCTTGTTATAACCTCAAATTTTAACCTAATGCTGGCTGGATGAGATGGTGATGAAGCCTTAAGTTGGTTAAACGAGAGCCTTGTCTGGGTCACATTTGTTCAATACTTCCCCAGCCTCCGTTTAAGTCCATCATTCACTTCATTAAACATTTGCAACACTGAGCAACATTTGCAAGATGGGGTTCTTAAGAAATGCTCCCGTCAAGGACATCTGCAGATTTTCCTGCTACTTACAATAATATCTCCTGTCCTTTCATGGGTGAAGTGCTTATACTAATTAAATTCACTAATCTAATTGGCAACGTACATCTTTGATTACCCACCTCCTGTTGCAGCTTTTTGTAGAGTTCACTTTGTGTTTCTTGTTCCTGTGGTCTCATTTCTTGTTTCATTAAGGTTCTGCTGGGTTTTCTTATTAAGTTTACAGGAAAAGTCTTGAGTGATTATACTCATTAAGGCAGTCTTTTATGACCTTGGTAGAAAACAAAACAAGGCCATCCAGCCTAAAATGAATTTGTATGAATATCAGGTTTGCTCATAATCTTCCTTTTCTTATTTCAGATGACTGCAAAGAAAAATCAAATTAAAACTGTAAATATTTCAGTAGTTCATCATGTTATATTATTTTGAAAAGTTAGCTTTCTTTGGATATTAAATCTAGTGGGTAATAGCTGCATTTTCCAAAAAAACCACCAACATCTGTTTAGAGATGAACCCAAGAGGAGAGGGCTGATCCAGCCTGAGGTGTTCTGAGCAGGACTTGTTTATATGGGATCATTAATAAGATAAATTCAGAGGAATGACTTGTGAAAACACAGTATGATGTTAATCCATTAGTGACTGAATGAGGAGGCGATGCACCATTCTTTAGGCAATTTAATAATTCATATGATCTTTAAGTCCATAAGAAAAAAAAATCAGTTGCACTGGCATAATTAAATACAGTTAATTGTTGGTGATTAATTTATCTCTTGTTTAGTATGGCTTGTTCTCCTTGCAGGTATTAAACCTGTATTATAAACCAAAACCAAACACTGTCAAATTGTCAGGAAAATTTTTGTTTGCCTGCTTCAGGAAATTAAAATTATAGAAGTCAGCAGGGACCAGAATGATTATTATATTTTTATATATATATTTTCCCCTCTCATTAAATTCATGACAGTCATCTTGTGGGAAGATTTACCCTCTTGACCCCAGGTTTTGCTGGGCTGGAGCAGCACCTTGAGCCCTGTTAATGCTTTAGCATGATTGGGTTTTGTGCCTGTGGTCTTGGGTTGGACTTGACAATCTCGGAGGTCTTCTCCAACCTTTATGATTATGGGATTATCCCTGACTTGTGTCCTGCCCGAAGATTTCAGGTGGTGGATTTTACAGTTTCTGTGGAGTGTGGGCTCTGATGTTAAGAGAATCTGCCCATTTATGTGTAAATCCACTGGGTTTGTTTTGGTGGGTTTTTTTTTGACGTTCACATTGCAGAAGTATGGGAGGGAGGTGTTTGCAGGTTTGGCCACGCTAATTGGGATAAATCCAACAGGGCATCCAAGGTGATGAGGGAACAGAGCAGAGAACTGTGAAGGATGATCAGATGCAGCCCAGAGAGGCATAGGTGGCTCGATGAGGTCATAGCCTTTAATTACCTTGGCATGATTTAGGCAAACATTTTCGAGGGAGCCGTTCCAGGCGGGCTGTGCCTGTCAGGGAGATGGAGCAGGGACTTCCCAAGGTCGCTCCCATCCCTGGAATGCCCTTTCCAGTGGATCCCTGCCTGCAGGTGCCCGTGCCCTTTGCATTTCCCCACGTCCTGGTGGCTCAGGAGAGGTTTCTGTGGCAGGGCTGGCTCAGCTCCTGGCCTCTGTTTAATCCTTTGTGTTTCTGCCTCACCCAGTGTGGGAGCTGGGCTAATTGAGTTTTAATTGACAAGTTGAAGCCTGCTGGTGATTAGGCAGCGCTTTGGCTAATTAATTTAGAATGGAAGAGCGGAGCTGTTGCGGACACCCAGCTATAGCCAGTGGACCTGATCTCCTCCTCCTGAAAAGAGGCAAAATGAACCTGACAGCAGATTAATGTGTTTTCTAACAACTCCCAGACTTTATTAATGAACCACATTATGTTCAGCTGAAGTTTGGAGCCAGTACCTTTCTCATGTTGTGTTTTGTTCATCTTTTTAAATCTTTATTGGGCTTTCCCAGCAGAGGAAGGAAGAAAAAATAGGGAAATAATGTACAAGTCTATAAGCCAACAGCATTATTATTTTTTTAATCTCCTTCCCTTTGATTTGAAAAACCTCATTAGCAAGAATTAGCTTTCATTAGACTGTCAGAGAGTGTATGTCCCCAAAAAGCTTTTGCACATGTTTTATTGAACAGTACTGTGCCACATAAATACCACGATTACTTAAAAAGACAGAGAAGGCTACAAAATTCAAAACTAAATACCAGATCATTTATTTAGCAGCTGAACTATCATATACCTCACTCCAGCACAGAATTTACTGAATATATTTCTCCCTGTAGCATTGCATTCCGAGTGAGCTTCTTCACACGCTAAAGATACCAGAATCTGGTATTTTACCAAAGTGTGCTGTTTATTCTATAAACCCTTTCTCTGTTTGTAAATAGTTGACTTGTTTTACACAAATAATTATATAAAAAATAATATTTCAAACCTCAGTGACACTTCTCAGCTGCTTTTTAAATATTTCTTATATGCACACTGATTCTCCTGATTACGTTTTTCACACTGTTGATCAGCAGGGGTGGTGGTTTCCACATTTTTCTCTGGGAAATTTTACGATTTGTTAGCAAGCTGCTGCGCTGAGGTTTGGGAGCATTAAGGCCAACCCGTGGGTGCTACAAACAGCATTGCAGGGCTTCAGCAGGGACAAACTGGCCAGCTTGGATGGAGTATGGAGCCACCTGGCCTAGTGGAAGGTGTCTCTGCCCATGGTAGGAATGGGAACAAGATGATCTTTAAGGTCCCTTCCAGGCCAGATCATTCTGTGATTCCATGATTCCTCAGTGGAAAACGTGCTGAAACCCTGAGCAGTCCATTCCAGCCCAAATTAAATCTATTTGCGTGTGTTAGCCACCAGCAGGAAGCAGGGTGGATACAGAGAGCAACATTTCAGGTGGAATTGCATAAAACCTGCCTTAACCATTCCTGCATTCCCAAAGGCACAGGGCAGTGGGATTGCTGCAGCTCTGGGAGCTTTAGCCAGAGCAGTCCGCAAGAACTAAGCTGTGTTGAAATTCATGGAGTCAGTTTTGATCTTTCTGTAGCACTTAAAAATACAGACGGTTTCTATTCCAACGTGAAGAATGGAATGAGTTACCAACAGAGATGCTTTTCATTTCCAGGGGAGGCCAGTGCCTCGACGATGTGGGACAACAATGCTTGGATTTTCTTCTATGACAACAGTACTGAAGGAGAGCCTCCCTTCCTAATCCAGGATTTTATCCATGCCTTCCAACCAAATGCCAAACTTATCATCATGCTGAGGGACCCTGTTGAAAGGTGAGCAAGAAAATTTCCTTGTTATAACAATATTTTTTAGTTCTCACTCTGTTGGATGCAAGTAAATATTCACGTGGTGTTTGAGAGCTACTTGCTTGTGGTTAAGAGGGGCTTTATTCTGTGTATTTTGGCACAGGTAACAGTGATAATGTTTTAAAGAGAAGCATGTGAGTCTGAATGCCATGAGTGCCATGCCTGGGCTCCTGAGCTACTCTGAAAAAAAGAATTTACAGTTTTCTAATTGCAATCTAATGGCATTACCTGAGCTGATATGCCCCGATTCTCAGCGGGGCTCTTTAGACTAGGAGGGTACTGAGTCTTCAGGTCTCAGCAGAAGTGATCCTGGGAAATGTTTCATTTCATTTAAGTAGTAAAATCCATGTTTTCATGGGGTTTGCAGTTCAAACTGATTACATAATAATGATTAGGAATGATTAATTAGTTCCAGAGTCAGCAAATGCTAGAATTTTTTTTAACTCTTTCAAGTGCTTGGTGAGACAGTCGTGTAAAGTTTCACTGGGCATTTGTAGCTTGCACAGCCAACAGCCACAGGAGTTCATCCTTGGTCTTCCTGACTTTGTTTGCAAGGAAAGGGCTTGGCTGTTGCCAAGGTATGGGCTGTTTCAAATGGCTATGGAGTCAGGAATGTCCAGCTTCCCACTTGCATTTCACTTCTTCTCTCCAGTCTTCCTCCAGATTTCTGGGACATTCCTTCCCACTGTGTCCTCTGAAGCAGGATAATGATGATGAGGGTGATGGGGGGATGTGGAGGGGATGGAGGCAGAGTCCACAAAGATCAGACTGAGGGGGTGTAACTTCCTTCCCCGTGTAGCTCCGTAGGGATATTCAGAATGCTTGTGGCTGGGTCAGTGCTCAAGGGCAAAGTGCCAGAAAACCTTGGGGAAGGATGGAGATGTACATGATGGTGGGGATGCAGATGATGGTGGGGATGCAGATGATGGTGAGAATGCAGATGATGATGAGGATGGAGATGATGGTGGGGATGGAGATGATGATGAGGATGGAGATGGTGGTGAGAATGGAGATGATGGTGGGGATGCAGATGTTGATGAGGATGGAGATGATGGTGGGGATGCAGATGATGGTGGGGATGCAGATGATGGTGGGCATGCAGATGATGCTGAGGACCACTCTCTGGTGGCTCTGGGAGAAGAGCAGACCTGTGGTGCTTGTGCAGGCAGCCCGTACCCACAGCCCAGCGGCTTCCAGAGCTGGGGCGGTGCACCCCAAGGAGCTTCCCTGCTGGCAGGACAGGGCTGTGGTGAGAGCAGGGCTGGGAGATGTTTCCCAGCTCCTGTGTCAGGAAGTGCAGCTCTCAGCTTCACGGTGTCTCCTGACCGCAGAGTTAACAGATGGTAATTTTATGCGAGAGAGCGGCTGGAGTGGCTTCCTCATGTAAATTAGTGACAAACTCCCTGATTGCCTTAACCACCCTCTCTAATGGGGCTGTAGCTCCTTGCCAGCTTTAGCAGGGGTGACAGGAAAGGTCAGCTTCATCTCCTCGACTGTGTTTAAGACAAGCTGGTTCCTTTTTGTTTGCAGTTCCCTGCGTTCCTGATGGCTCGTCTGAGCTGCAGGAGCAAAAGCAGAAGGGAGAGCCCAGGCGTCCAGTGGTGATGCCAGGCAGTGGGACAGGCTCCTTGGAGTAGCCAGGGGGGCAGGGGGCTGGGACAGGCTCTGATCTAACCTGCACAAAGTCTGGGCTACCCCCAGAAGGGAATATTTGAATGACATCTCGTTTTATGAGGTGGTTGTTGTCAACTGGTGTCATTATTTCATTGGAATGGGCAGAGGTTGAAGGGAAGGGCTTCAAGTAGCTAGAACAGCTGAAATCCTAATTGTCAGAGGCAGATGTCCCCAGAATTAAAAACAGATGGGGAAAAAAAGAAAAAGAAAAATGGAAAGAAAATCTCAACTGCCCTGCAGAGGGAGAACTTCTCTTCAAGAACGTAGTTTTTCATAAGATGCCAAGAAGTCTGAAAAATGATGCATTTCTTTTGATGGTTAGAAATACCAAGCAGTCGTATTAAACCTTTTTAATGCCACTTCAGCCTGGCCCATGCTGTACCTGATGCCTGATGACAGAATTTTCCCAGGAAGAAGCCTTTCACCACTCAGTCCCACCATCCCTGGGACAAGCTGAGTCCTGGTACCCACATTTCCTGCAAGCAGGAGATGCTGTTGTGTGTCTAATTGAGGTCAACTCAGCTGGCCTGGTCCTTCAGCTTTTCGCTTTCTTTTTTTCTTTTTTTTTTTTTTTTAAACAAACAGAGAGTCTTCATTTGTTTCACATGGGAATTAAAATCCTGTTCTTGCAAAACATTGACATAATGACTGCACAGGGGCTATTCCTGTGCTTAAGTGCTTTGCTGGATTAAGGCCTAAACTTTCCAAATGAGGTGTTTCTAAGTACCCAAGGAAATCTAGGGAAGTTGAAGGATAAATAAAGTAAGTGCAATGCAAAAGGTTACTGCTGTAATAAGTGAGACCTAAATAAATTGGTGTTTTTTATTTCTTAAACACCTGTGGTTTTTTGAAAGAGGCTGAAAAATATGAAGGATTTCTGAAATTTTGTTGGGAGGTGGGTACTATGGAGGCATCAAATCTGTGCTGCAAACACACTTGGGGAAGTGACTCCTTGTGTGATACATTGGGTATCAATGTCATTCTAAACCTAATTATGAATTGAAGTTAAAAGATCATATTCAGCAGCTCTAATATTTATGTCATGTCAGAGCATTTCCTTTGTCTCTTTCAAACATGTTTATCTTGCAAAAACCTAATCAAGGTTTCAGGGGTTAAAGCTAAAATGGATATTTTCCTTGTCTGTAGGTTCTGGATTGTTTCACTACATCACCCCCAAAGGAATTTGATTTTACATTATCTTTTTAAAGTGATTTTAAGTAATTGAAAAGCTTGTGCTGAAAGCATGCAGTGAGGGGATAATGCTTTATAACTTAGGGAAACTTTTGCNAATATTTATATACATATATATATAAATCCCCTGGAGAGGGTTTTGCCATGAGCTAAAACTCATAAAAATGAAGGGAAGAAGGGCGACAGGCTGGGGGTGGGATGCTGTTACACACACGTCCCCTTCCCCTGGATTCCTGTAGCTGTTGGGATCACTGAATTCATGGCGTGAATAAATCCCCCAGCCCCTCACTGCCACGTTTTCTCCCCCCTCACAGGTTGTACTCTGATTATCTGTACTTCGCCAGCGCCAACAAATCCGCGGAGGATTTCCATGAGAAGGTGGCGGAGTCGCTGCAGCTCTTCGAGGGCTGCGTGCTGGATTTCTCCCTGCGAGCCTGCGTCTACAACAACACCCTCAACAACGCCATGCCCGTAGGTATCCCCAGGCATATCCCCTCTGCCTCCTCGCTGCTTTTACCTGCTGCAAAGGTTGCTCAGGCACCAAGATCCCGTGCGAGGAAGCGGCGAGAAATCAAAACTTTCCCCCCTCTTGGTTTGTTAATGTATGGAGGATGTAAATATCCATGTAAACGTGTAAAAGATGGTGTGGGGGCCCAGCTGTCTCCTTGGCCTGCTCCCTGGTGAATGCCAACAGGGATAGCACAGCCTTCCTATTGTGCAAGTGCGTGGAGAGCACATTCAGCAAGGATTACAATTCAATGTGCAAGTTTTTTGCAGATGTCTCCAAAAAAGTAGCTCTGGCAAAGATCTTTGTGCTACCAAATTGCCTCAAAATCAGAATAAATTATGTGTTCTTTTGTAAGAAGAGGCTATCAATAACTAGATAAAATCTTTTTTTTTTCCTTTTTTTTTTTTTTTTGCAATTGTGCATGCCAGAAAATTATACAAGAAAACACACAAAGTGATGGCAGGGGGANTGAAGGATAAATAAAGTAAGTGCAATGCAAAAGGTTACTGCTGTAATAAGTGAGACCTAAATAAATTGGTGTTTTTTATTTCTTAAACACCTGTGGTTTTTTGAAAGAGGCTGAAAAATATGAAGGATTTCTGAAATTTTGTTGGGAGGTGGGTACTATGGAGGCATCAAATCTGTGCTGCAAACACACTTGGGGAAGTGACTCCTTGTGTGATACATTGGGTATCAATGTCATTCTAAACCTAATTATGAATTGAAGTTAAAAGATCATATTCAGCAGCTCTAATATTTATGTCATGTCAGAGCATTTCCTTTGTCTCTTTCAAACATGTTTATCTTGCAAAAACCTAATCAAGGTTTCAGGGGTTAAAGCTAAAATGGATATTTTCCTTGTCTGTAGGTTCTGGATTGTTTCACTACATCACCCCCAAAGGAATTTGATTTTACATTATCTTTTTAAAGTGATTTTAAGTAATTGAAAAGCTTGTGCTGAAAGCATGCAGTGAGGGGATAATGCTTTATAACTTAGGGAAACTTTTGCTTCATCTTAAAAAAAAAAAAAAGTAGAAAATCAACAGGTAGAACATTGTAAATTGGAAGTTTTTGATGGAAAATCAACATAAGATTGGAGGTGAAGCTTCCTGTAAAAGGAGTGGGAAATCTGGACTCTTTCTTACTCATGATGGTAGCCAGCTTGGTAATAATATAAGAACTACACTTTCTAACCCACCTAAAGTTAAAGTTTCTAAAATCAGCTTCAAGCTTTAGAGACAAGGACTCTTCCTGTCCATGGAACACCAGGTACAGAGGGGCAGCAACATCAGATGAGACCAGTTCTGTTCACAGAGAACAAGAATTTAAAGTCTAAAAATTTGCCTTCAGGAGAAAACGGCGATTTCTAGGGTCAGGTCTCCAGGGATGTGGACCTTGAAAGTGGTTATTCTGGTCCACAGCATAAGTGGTTATGGTTATTTATAAATAAATATAAAAAAAAATATTTATATACATATATATATAAATCCCCTGGAGAGGGTTTTGCCATGAGCTAAAACTCATAAAAATGAAGGGAAGAAGGGCGACAGGCTGGGGGTGGGATGCTGTTACACACACGTCCCCTTCCCCTGGATTCCTGTAGCTGTTGGGATCACTGAATTCATGGCGTGAATAAATCCCCCAGCCCCTCACTGCCACGTTTTCTCCCCCCTCACAGGTTGTACTCTGATTATCTGTACTNGATGCGTGTGTAAAAATATGCTATCAATAACTAGATAAAATGTTTTTTTTTTCCTTTTTTTTTTTTTTTTTGCAATTGTGCATGCCAGAAAATTATACAAGAAAACACAGAAAGTGCTGGCAGGGGAATGGATAAGTATTACAGGCTTAGGATTCCAAAATTCACAGTTTTAGCATAGAACTGACTTCAGAGTTTGCTCGAGGGCAGAGAATAATACGGAAGAGATTGGCTGGAAGTATCACATCTGTCCAGTTTGCCGTTCAATCCTCTTTTATTTGCTCGGGCTGTAAAGGATTCAGAGGGAATAGTTCCCTCCTTTGCCTCTGGGGTGAAGTTATTGCCTCTTCCACTGGATAAAATATCAGCAGAAGAGTCTTTCATGGGCTGGAGCCCTGCAGCAGCAGAGCCAACAGGACGCTGCTCTCACTTCCCAGGGAGACTGGAGCTGCTCATCCCTGACTGCAGCCCCCAGGACTTGCTCACACACCAGTTGCTGCTGGGCAGCATCACAGAATTTTCCAGCCATCTGCTTGCACAAATGTATTCCTTCCAGTGTGGCAGAGAAAGGCAGAGAGAGAACCAGAAGGAAAGATTTTCCTCTTCCGTTCATCCTCGGGGTGCAGAACCCATCTCCATTTGTTGTCTGCTGCAGCCCTCTTGAAGAAGATGCTTTTGGAAACGAGCAGAGGAGGCCTCTCCTTCCACAGAGCCACAAGCAGGTGTTTGTAGTGAAACCCACGTGCCAACTGTGCTCCTCAATGGCCTTTTTTAGCTTCTTCTTCAGCCAAGTTGCCAAATCTGCTGCGTTCGTGGTTTGCTGTGCATTGAAAAAGGGAGGATTGTTGTCCCTGGTGAGCTCATTAGGTTGCTAACTCTGTGACTGTGCCAGGACAAAAAGGGGTTTGCTGTTTGTTAATGTGTTTCTGAAACCAGAGAGGTGTCCTAGGCATTGTGGCTGCTAAGGGGGAAGCAAGGAGTGTTTGGCACCTGGAATTAGTGGAAAGAACACCAGAGAAAGGCACAGGGACCAGGGGGATCCCAACTGTGGCCTGCCAGCACCTGAAGGAGTGTACAAGGAAGATGGAGAAACTATTTGCAAGAGCCTGGAGTAAGAAAAGAGCCATTAAAGCACAGGTTTGCCCCAGTGCTGAGTGGAATGTGGCACTGATGGAGGGCTGGGGTTAGAATATAATTTTATTACATAATTCTGCCCTGCCAGAATTATCCCACCTTAGCCTGGTGTCTTAATCAAATAAGAGGTTCCAGATTCTGGTGTGGCACATTTATAAAGAAATCTGCTAAATATGGAGACTTATGTTACAAGCAGCCAAAGTCACACATCAGAATCACACAGGTTAATCATAATTCAGCAATAATTCAGAATATGTCTTTTTAGAGGAATTGAGGTGTCAGTGTAGGTCATGGGGCAGTGTCAGAAGTGAAAGAGGATGTTGTCTGCCTTCATGGGCTCTGTGGTAATGCAAGCTGAAGATGTTAAGTCTCTTTTATGAAAGATGCTTAAGACTTGGGATTCATGTTCCTCTCCTCTGAGCCTGAAGGGATTTAGAAAAATATTTATAAGCACAGTCGGAGGCTGGACTTTTTAAGAACACCAAGGCTATTCTTTTTATGTTTCAACTTGTTATGTAAAACTGAGGAGGGAAGAAGATCAGAGAAAAAGGCAGGAGAGGCTGAAAATCTGCCTTTCCCCCTCTCTGGTCCGACAGAGTCTGGCTCTCTGGGTACTCAGACAAGGCACCATCAATGCTGCTGCAGCTGAGATCTCAACCTAATTATTGCAATCAGAGGATGCAGCAAAATGCACCCAAATCTAACACCTGACAGCGAAGCAGAATATTTGTCCTGCTCATGGCAGCGTGACCTGGTGCAGCTGAAAATCACGGAGTCATTTAGGTTGGAGAAGATCTTTAAGGTCATTGAGTCCAAGTTTTAACACAGCACTGCCAAGCCCACCCATAAACCATATCCCCAAGGTGAAATCAAACTGAAACAAGCAGCCTTAGGGTCTGGAGAAGGTAACAGGACTGAGCATCTGCCCTTGAATTCCCTTCATCCAGGGGCTGAGAGCCCTCAGTGTCTCCATGAAGGCTCCAAGCACGGAGCAGCTTGGATGTGAGGTGGCTGAGCATCCTTCTACAAATAATGGTGCCTGTGCAACACTTTACACAGACCTGGGGCTGGTGCAGCAAGTGCAGCTTGGTAAAGTGACATCTCTCACCAGCAGAAAAGCTGCTGGCAAAGATTTCTTCAGGCTGTTCAGAAAATGAAAGGAAGATTGAAAAATACTCGCATAACTTTATTTTTGTCATTCCTTAAAGGCATATTTTGGGGATTTTTTTTCCCAGATGACAGAGGTGAGTGGTGGTTTTTTACAGCTAGAAGTGTTGTGAGGTGAACTAATTTGGTTATTTTGTTTTTACAGGTGAGGTTACAGGTAGGGCTCTATGTTGTGTATCTCCTGGACTGGCTGACAGTTTTTAACAAAGATCAGATCCTTGTTCTTCGCCTGGAGGACCATGCATCAAACATGAGGTACACCATGCACATGGTGTTCCAGTTCCTGGATCTGGGTAGGTGCTTGCTGGCTGGTTTAAGTGTGCAAAATCATTATTTTCCTCCTTCTTTTCGTTTGGTTTTGCTTTATTAAGAAACAAAAAGAGAAGCAAAGGAATCTGGCTTGAAGGATGCATTAAATCTTGTTGCCTGGAGTCAAGCAAAATTAAATGCCTGGTGTTAGAAAATCTTAGTAAGAGTATATACAGGAAAAGAAAATCCAGACCACTCAGAATTCAGGGATTTATCTTCCCATACGGAAGCCAACCCTGGTTTTGAAGGCACTCAGGGCTTGTTTGCCACGGGCTTACAGAGATGCAAAGTTATCCCCCACAATTTTAACGAACTGAAGTGCTACCAGCCCAGAACCTAAATGTGAGCATGATGAAAGGTTGTGTTTGTGGCCGAGGAGAAGGGGGAAATTGTGTTTTTGCTGTGTTTGATTGAGACATCTGTTGCTAATCCTCGGAGAAATGCCGGCAGACAAAACGTTGCCCAATGTTGATTTGACAGCAGCAAGAGAACGAAAATGTGGCTGAAAAATCGTCTGTCTGGTCCAAAGATTGGTCTAGATGATGAGAAAGCTTGGATGTAGCAGGCTGAACAGATGAAAAGCTTGGCATCTGCTTCCTGAATATGGTGTGTGCTGGAAAACTCCAGGTTTTTATCTTGCTAATGCACATTTATTCCCGGAGTGGGGGCATCACTACACCTGTGTCCACTTTCATCCCACTGCCAGCCTCCAAAATAAACAAAACAAGTGCTTCCTCGTGTGCTGAGTGAAGCTCATAGAGTTTCTGTTGGGTATTAGTCAACCCACACCACAAAATTCAATGAAATAGCAGCATAAAATACCTGCAGCTCCAGAATGGATGGGAAGTTGTCTTCAATAGTTGGGATTTTTTCTGAAAACAGGTGTTTTCCTCCAAGAGTGATTCATGCTGCTTTTTAGAGAGATGATTAATTAGTGGGAGAGGAACAGGTATTATTTCCATATTTGCCAGTCGTGATTTATTTTACTGATCTAAGCCTGTATTCAATATTCTGAAACATTGTGGCTGCTAGCAAAAATGACATTTTTCTCCTCATGGCAAACCTTCTGATTTAGTCATTAGATTTCTTTAGGATGGGCATCTTTTGAAGAAATATTTGAAGATAATGTTTTATTTTTCCACAGGACCTCTGAGTGAGAAACAAGAAGCTCTGATTACCAAGAGTCCTGCATCAAACACCCGAAGACCTGAAGACAGAAGCCTGGGCCCAATGCTGCCAACCACCAAGGCAATTTTAAGAGATTTCTATAGGCCTTTTAATACAAAACTGGCACAAGTTCTTTTTGATGAGGCTTTTTTATGGAAGAGGACATAACGTGTAAATTTCTTGCCACGACTACAGTGCTTAAAGGAGTTTTTATTTTTTTAAATTCTATTTTTGTGCGTGGATATTTTACATTTCTTTTCCCATTCCAAAGAGCAGCCGATGGATGAGCTGAGAGTCTCACCTTCAGCCAGCACATGTCTCAACAGCTCTACCAGGTTTTCCTTGGGAGAATGGAAAGCATCTTGCTTTAATCAGATTATTGCAACTTCTTTCACCCCAGCAAAGGAGTGGACAAGCATAAGGACAATGATGTCTTACACTCTTCCAAGGGGTGCTGAAGAGTAACCTTCTCTGAGATGCTGCAACACAGATCTAGCATCAGTTTCCTACAACTACACTTATAATCTCTCATTTTCAATATGTTATTCACTCATTTCCTTTCAAGCAATGTCATTTAGTCATTAAAATTTTTAATTGAATTCAACCCGAATTTCTGTTTCTTTTTGTCAGCCTGTTTACAGATGGTCTTCACTAACACTGAGTGTGTTTCCTTAATTCTGAAAGAAAGATAAAGTGCACTCACATAAATTTCCAATTTTCGTTTATATCTTCAAGATAAATGGAATTTCCTAGACACAGATCTTATAATGGAAAATTTTATAATCCAGGTAAGAATGGATGGCTGAAACCTAAACAGGCCAAATTGGTATTTAGCATGACAAGTTCATTGCCTAGTATATTTTGTTCATGTAAGTATAATTATGTATAATTTATTCATATCACTCACTCATTTTCCCAGGAAACCACTTTTATTAAAAGTCCATTGCTGGCCATGAAGGGCTTTTATGGATATTTCTGCTAAATTCTGCTGCATTACTCTTCTCCATTGTGAAGGAATACACATTTAAAAAGCCATATGAAATTTTGCTATTAAAATCATAAATGAGCAGGATTATCAGTACCTTACAGAAAGGATGTGTTACCTGAGGAGTGAGGTTATGTGTTCCCCTCTTCAGGAAAAAATGTCTGTATTTAGTTAAAGAAGTTGAGATATGCAGACTTGAGGGAAAAAACCCAACATTTTGGAAGTTATGGAGAAACTTGGGACCACCTGAAAGTTTTTATTTGACAAAAAAGTTCAGGTTTTTCTAATGTGTGCAGCAATTCCATCTTTGATTTCAAACACACCTGGTTAGGTCACTGTCAGCCACAATCTGCAGCCTTCTGCAGGTGGAAGTCCCACCTAAGTAAGGGATTTTTAAAGAGACAAATATAAACGCTACCTGTTGATCATTTCCTCTCATGGGCTAAACTATTTCCTCCCTGAATGTGTGTTGAGTGGGTCAAAGGAAGCTCCTGTCCAGCTGACAGCTATCAAAACCCCAGAGAATCCTCTCTGATTGGCTTCATGTGACCTTTCAGCCTTGGTGCTGGACCCCACAATGCAGCTTTAAGGATGGATTCACGAGTACATTTACAAATATTAAAGGTAACTCTTCCCTATCCCTCCCCATAGGGACATATTATTCACTTCGTGTGTTTCTAAATTGAGAATTAATGCTGAAAACTTGATGGATCCTGAACATTTCACACGGGAATATGATTGGTGACATGTGAGATGTTTTGCAACAGAAGACTGTTCCTAGGTCCTTTGCCAACTGGTAATGTGCTGCTTAAAAAAGGATTCAGTCTGGGGTTTGAAAAGCCTAAACTAAGTAATTTACTAAAGTGTTTTAGACAACCAGAACAGATTGGTTCTAGTTCAGAAATGCTCAAAGACCAAAAATTGTTGGAGAGCTGAGAATGGACTACTTTAGCAGTACAAATAAAAAGCATCATGGGACTGTGAAACAGAAAATCAGAATGAATTTGCCACCATTTGCAGATGGAAAAAATTTAATCAACAACTTATTTACACCAAAGAGTTCACCCAGCTGTGCTTTGATTTGGAATCAACACTGCGTGGTCTGGATAACTCTATACAGATGTTTCCTAACCTGGTCTGCCACGGTCAAATATTTACATTTTGTTGTCAACTACAGCCACAATCTAATGATATTATTTTACCAGCCCTAAAAGCTAATTAATACATCTGTCCTTATCATTAACTTGAGCACTGAACAGCTCACACGCTCTGGTTTGTGCCTGTGGTCCTTCTGGAAATGAAGTCTTCAGTGAGGCTGCTTTTATGTCTCCATCTCCTTCACGAGCTCCGAAAGAGAATCTCCTGATTTTAACACATTTTAACAGCCTTATGCTGTTGGGTTGTGGCAAGACTAAGAATCAAACAGCAGCAAATATTGGTCAAGCAGTCATTTTGGAGGTAAGGATATCACTGTCTAGCTCAGGCTGTGGAAATAAAATTGATCTGGTGACTCAGAATTAAATAAAACAGCATTTCCTCAAGTGATGTGGCAGTGCTGGGTGTCAGAGCCCCTCTTCAGCCACAGCCAGTCTGACTTCACAGCAAATCTCTGCACAGGACAAGGCTCACCCAAGTTCTTCCAGTTCCCTTTACCTTACTGCTGACAGTTCTAGCTGTGAAAAAAATCAGTTTTGTTGTTATTAGTCACTGCAGTGCTGAGGTGACCCACACCCCCAAAAGAGCAATTTGCCAAGAAGATGGAATTAATATCAGACAACATGTTTTCATTCTTGGTGTTCTGTGCCAAAGCATAGCAGTGGCTCCTTGCAGAGACCTCAGAAAATCCATGTCTCGTACCGTGCTTCTGCTCTTATCTTGGCTGAACAAAACTAATCAAAGATGCAGCTTTCCTGAGTGCAAAGGCACTGAGGAAAAGGTTGTTTCCAAATGTTCTCGCTGCTACTGCAGAGGAATGTGAAATGTGTTTTCTGTGAGACCTTGAGTGTTTGGGCCAAGCATCTTGGCTGTCTGGAAGAAGTACAATAAAAACAAAGGATCTCCTGCAAAGGAAAACAGGCACTGGTTGACATGGAAAAGGGAGTGTTGTTATCTCTTGAGTCCAGGCTGCAGACCCTGGGCTTCAGCTTAGCAAACTGAGGAGGAATGGTGAAGTTGTTGCAGTTCTGAATGTATCTTTCTGCCAAGAAATTAATCTATTTTCCAACTAAGCCAAATGTTCTTTCGTTAAAGACAAGGCACAGCAGTGCCATAAAAAGTCATTCCCGCTCGATCCCCCTCGCACAGGTGAGGGGGACCAGAGGACACAGCCTCAATTGGCAGCAGGGGAGGTTTAGGTCGGATTTTAGGAAAAATTTCTTCACTGAAAGGGTTGTCAAGCATGGGACAGGCTGCGCCGGGCAGTGAGGTCAGCACCTCTAGAGGGATTTACAGGACCTGAGGATGTGGAGCCTGGGGACATGGCTAAGTGGTGGGACACGGTCTGAGATCTCGGATGTGTTTTCCAACCCTAACAATTCCACGAGCAGCGTGTTTCCAACAGGAATTCTTGTCTCGCAGTACCATCTTGTGGCCAACCCCAGCGCTGCTTTGTGCCATTAACGCGGGTTTTTGCTACTCTGGAAAAAGAGGCAGGTGCAAAAGGAAAAAAAAAAAAAAAAATTCAACTTCTTTTCAGATGCTCACAGGAATAAAAAAATTTCCAATGCAGCTCCGGAGCTAGTGAGCATTTGGAGAAGTGCTGGCTTGGCACAGCTTCAGCATCGAAGAATCACAGAATCATTTAGGTTGGGAGAGACCTCTGAGATCAAGTCAGAGACCCCCGCACTGCCAAGGCCACCACTGACCCACATCCCCAAGTGCCACATCCACAGAGCTTTTAAATCCCTGCAGGGGTGGTGGGGGACTCCACCACTGCCCTGGGTGGCTGAGCTAGGGCTGGACAGCCCTTTCCATGAAGAGTTTTTCCCTGAAATCCAGTCTAAACCTGCCCTGGTGCAAGCTTTTCCTCTTGTCCTGTCCTTCGTTGCTTGGGAGAAGACACCGACCCCCACCTCATCCAGGGAAAGATGTCACCAGCTGAGCTGGGAGCTGCTCACCTCTGCTGAATTCATCCGTGTCCTGCTGGGGACAGATGCTTTTAAATCTCAGCTCCTGTGAAAACTCTGCACTGCCTCAATCAACAGAAAGACCCTCAAAATGATTGCCAGCATGGCAGGGGCTTAATGGGCTGCCAGGCTGGAAGCTGCCATTAAAATGAGAAGCCTGCTGTGTATATATTAAGGCACAATTAGCAGAAAATAAGGTCTAAAACAGGCACAAATAGTAATCACCTCATCGCAGTTCAGAGGAGAGACTCTTCCCCTCACCTTCATCATTTCTGAACTTCCCTTGGCTGGGTGAAAAACTTCCCCTTCCAGCAGAAGAAAATGATTTCTTCCTCCATTAATGAATGGGAATGAGGAAAGAGAAAAGCTCTGCTGCTACTCAGAACATTGCAGTACATGAACAGCCTCAGAGCAGCTCCCAAAGCTTCATTTAATTTAGGCTACACAGGCCTCAGCCACAGATGACTTGCAAGTAACTTGGAGTTTATGTTTTAAGAGAAGCTAAAGCCAGTACATCCTGATTATTGAACACATTGGGTCTCTCAGAGACCACAGATCTGGGGCTGGTGCTGCGCTGTCTGGGTGGGTAATTGGGTAGACACACATTATTTCCTCCTTTAGATTGTTGAAATCAGAGATAGAAAGCAATGGAAACTTCTGTCCATCAATACAAGCTGGACACTCCTACAGGGCAAGGAGGCAAAGGCTGTGGTAAAACAGCTACGGAAAGGAATGGAGAAAGAGGAAAAGTAAGAAAGAAATCTTGCAGCTGTGTCTAGTGAAATCCTGGCATGCTGAGAACAATTGATGACATAAAATTGCATGGAAGGAAGTAAAACCAAGCAAGGCAGCCAAAAAACCCAGAAGAAATAAGACAGAGAAATAAGCAGAAAGAGATTGTGTGGCTGTAAGATGAAAAGGTGGAAATTTTTTTACCATCTGAAAAGGCTTAGGAAAGAAAAATAATCATATCACCTGGGAAAGTATGTTGGCTTGACTGGAAAGGAATCAGCTGAGCCCACTGCAGCCTTTGGTTTTGTTGTTTATTGCACTGAGAGGTTTAAATTCAGCACCAGGGATGGGAGCCATAGAAATGTGGGTTCCTCGTTTCCTCTGCCTGGCTTGTGCAAGATTCAGATGCTTCATTTAAGCTTGGGAAGGAGCAAACACTGGGAAAGGAAATAGAAAAATTGTTGAGGGGAAGGTCTGAAAAAAGGAACAAGAGGTCCTTGACTGGATTAAGAGCCTGAAAGAGAGGCTAAAAGCTGCATTTCTGGCTAAAAAGAGGAAAGGATTGGCAGTAAAGATTTCTCAGGTATCATCTGTCCCCGAGTGCAGGCTTTAGATGAGAGGACCCATAAAAGAGCAGGATGGCAAAAATACAGCATGCCTTTTATTCTGGGCTCTATCTGGAGGAAAACTCATTGATTTTAGGTGCTGGGGTGTGCTGCAGCTGCCAGAGGCGGGGGGGGGGGGGGGGGGGTGAGTGAGTTCTCACCCCT
>WBMY01000656.1:341431-378497 GCA_013397315.1 Donacobius atricapilla | reverse complement strand
CCCCCCAGCCCTTCAGCTGCAGCTCTCGGGCAATTCTTTATTTTCCAGGGACGTAGGAGCAGCAAGAAATGAGTGACTGGGCCAGCAGCACACCACGAGAGGGCAGGGCATAGCTGGAAATTCAGCTGCAGCTGGAAATCCAGCGCCACAGGCAGAGCCAGCTCCTTGTCCTGCATCACAGCTGCAGCAGAGGGCACCTGGAAGGTGGAAAAAGGGGGAAAAGGAGGGATATGTCTGATAGTGTGTGTCTGGTGGGCAAGAACTCCAGAGGTTTCACCAGAATTGCGGCAAGTGGTGGAGAGAAATTGCTTCTCATGCTATGGAACATAAACACACACATAGCACCATCTAACTCGTACACAACTCAACGTAACTCATGCAAAACATAACTGGGAGAGTTAGAGAAAAGGGCTGAAACACACTCAGCAGTGTAATTTACACACAGCTTAGAATCGTGGAATTGTTTGTGTTGGAAAAAACCCTTAAGGTCATCAAATCCACCCTCACAGCATTGGTGCTCCTCACACAGAGCCACTGGCATCACAATCCCACTTCTTTCTCCTGTGTGAGCCAGTCAGGACTGGGGGAACCTAAACTCACTCTGACCCACGCTGCTGAATGCAAACCCCTTCCCAAGCCTCAGGGCCATTTTGAAGGTGCCAAACAAAAATCCTGCTTCCTTGCTGTGAGTGGCAGCGCCCCTGGGTTTATGATTTCAGTGCAATATTCAGTTATCCTGTACCAGGATGTATCAGGAAAAGGACACATGAACAATTCATCCCCACTGAAAATTCCTCCTGTGACAGTGGCACACTCAGCAGTCAGCTCAGTCTTCATTGAATTATTGACAGCATTTCCCAAGTGCTCTGGTGCCTCACAGTGATATTACCAAACCAAGTACTGCTGAAGCTTTTTTTTTTTTTTGCTGCAGTAGTACTATTAATCCATGAAAAAAAGTTCCTTGAACTGAAAAAAAATTTTGAATAACACCTACCAAACTGGCAAATATGAGTCAGTCCTCGACAGTGCTGTGTCATACAGCCCAGGGTGAATCCTGGAACATTTGTTCCCAGTCCAAAGCCGAATGAGCAGGATGCCTGGCCTATTCCAGTGGCTAATATGTGCGTTCCTAAAACTGGATTACAAAATACTTCACTTCAGCAGGTGGTGCTGCAGAGCAGGCCTGTCGTTCTAACCGTGCCTGAGCTTTTGTACTGCTGCATTTGAGAAGAACTGAATTTATACATTTACATTGGGCTGCTCTCAGTAGTTTCCCTTTCTTCTGTGCATGCTACAGAAGTGAATATTACCTAATGAACAGCCCAGGAGGTTCCTCTTGCTCTGGAATTACAGGCTGGGGGGCGAAGGCAGCACAGCAGGAGCTGAGGCAGGAGTTTGAAACAGAACAATTCAGCTAGAAATCAAACCCCTGAGCTTCTGGAGCCAGGAGGTTCAAAGCACTTGGACTAGCAGAAGTGAATGGTTGTGAGCATGATAAAAGCTCAGGAGGCAGGAGCTGTAGGTGTCCAGCACTGCAGGAGGCAGGGTTTGCTGAAGTTAACAGCTGCCAGAGCCAGGAAATTGGGAATTTTAACACTTAGGTTGAGGAACTGATGTGCTGGAGAACTGAAGAGCTCGGGGCAGAGGGGGATGAAAGGCTCCAAGTGCAGCCCTGGGGAGGGTGAGCTGATTCACTTTAGAGAGTCTGAGCCTTGTGCCAGAGTGATTTGGTCCTTCAGCTGCAAGGAGAGCAAGCTAACAAGAGATGTTTGCTCACTGCTGTCTTGGCAGGTATCTCAGACATTTTAGACTGTAAATCTTTAAAATCTGAAGGGCCTTCACCTGTGGGTGTTCAAAAATCTGTTACTGCTCCAAGGACTACTTTTTTAAAGATCCACATATTCTTAATTTTTAATCTCTTCTCTATTTTCTTTACTTCCAGGAATTCTGCATCAAGAATTTTCCCAGAGACAATAATACACCCAGCTCAGGGTTGTAGTCACCAAAACTGAAAGAAAGGAAGATCTTGCAGTTGTCCCCTGCTTGCTTGGGATTCAGAAGGCCTTAAGGACCTTGCCATCCCCATATCCTCCTCAAACCTCAGGGAAGCCTCTAACAACAGCCCTGCACTCACCTTGCTTTCCCTTCAAGGTTGGCAAACCTCAGGAGGCAAACCAGCCCTGCTGGCTTGGCTTTACACCTGAACTGATCTCCCCCTGGGAGTAAAACAGCACCAAAAGTTCCTCATCTCAGGAGATAACCTGGGAACAAAAAAATATAAAAAAAGAAGAAGGTAATTTAGGTAACCCAACCTACCCACACCTGGCTCCAGGTGAGAAGGCTGAAGGACAGTGGAGAGAATTTGGTCAGGTTTGCATGCAGGCACAGGGAGAAATTCCTCTGCTGGAAGGAACCAGCCCAGTGTTGGCTTTCTGGTTGCTTTGAAAGGACAAGGCAAAAGGGGATATGTGGAATGTAGCTGATTAGAATAAGTAGCTTGAACAATATCCTGAGATTGTTTTGATACATGGAGCTGTTCACCAAGCTTTGTGAGGGTAGCCAAAAACTGGTTGTCATTAAGTCCAAGAACCAAGAAAATACAGAATTTTTTAATAAAAAAATATTTTATATTATTTTATATACTTCAAAACATGCACATTGTTATTTAGCCCCATCCAGGCCTGGGTTTCCTAACATATTTATCCTGCTTTTCCCCAGAGCAACCAATTTCCACACACATGCTGCGGATTTTCTGCTTTGCCATTGAAACCATTTCCCAGAATAAGCTGGGCTGGTTCCTGGTTTCCCTTGAAGCATTTCCACACCAGCCCAGTTTTAATGAGCAGATGCAACACAGAGGGCTCAGGTTTGCAGGTCTGGTAGGTGTAAACACTTGCATAACGCCAAAGTTTTTTCATGGAATCACATAGTGGAAGGGACCTCAAAAATCATCAAGTTCCAACCCCCGACCATGATCAGGGGCACTGCCCATGTAACACATGCATTTTGAAACTCATTGGGAAAAATACTGAAGTATAAATATTTTTTTCCCCTGAAGTACAATCTCTCAAAGTTACTCCATGTTAAGGATAAGGAAGATGCACACATTGAGATGCAAAGCCATAAGAATATTATTCAAGAAAAGCATCTCTAGGTGAGTCACAACAGGAAAAGCAGATGCCCAAAATGTGTATGCAGTGCTGTTCATTGCAGTTTAGAAACCATTTTACATGTTTAAAGTCTATTTGAATATGACTGGAAGAGGCAGCAGCACCAATTCCCAGCATCTACGATTTTGTTTTTGTATTTGATTGAATATATTTGAGAAAAGAATTGCTTTCCCATTCTGCAGCACGAAAATGAAAGGAAACTCACCCTTGCACAGCAGAGCAGAAGCCTGGGTGGGTCACAGGTCTCATGGTGGGCAGGAGATGGTGCCGCCACGTTCTCGTCAGCAGGGACATCCATCCCTCCTGCAGACAAACCCGGGTGTGACCTGCAGGGGATGTGGGACGGCTGGAGAGGGTGGGGCAATGCCAAAGCCACCCCTGGAGAGAACAACACAAGTTCCCCAAAGCCCTGGGCCTCCCCTGGGTGCTCCTTTTGGTGGAAAGACCCTTCCTTTCGTCTCCACCGCTGTGCGAGGGCAGGACGGCACAGATCCTGCTTTGCAGGAGCAGCCAGGCCCAGCTGGGGGAGGCTTTTCCTCACTGTTTGTTCCACCCAGGGCAGGTCACAGCTCAGCAGGTCCTTGTTGGAGTCCAGGGCATGTGGAAAACCCCTCAAACTGCCCTGGGGAATCCCAGACCCTGGCTGGGACCCCAGGAAAGCATTGCCTCTGACCTTAGCCCATGGGAAAAACTTCCAACACTCAGAGATGAATTGAAAACAACAAAGATTTAAAATAGATAATAATTTAGTTTGTCACAGGGTAAAAATTTGTAGTTTTGGGTTTTTAGTAGGGAAGTAGATCAGAGCAAGATGGAGAATTTTGGGCATTGTCTTCTTCTTCTTCTTCTTCTTCTTCTTCTTCTTCTTCTTCTCCATTTTCTGCTGTGACGGTGGCACAGAGACAATGGTAGAATGGATTTGATGTAGAAATTGCGTGTTTAGAATAGGCGGTAGTTATTGGCACAAAACTGTAAATATAGTACGTTTTTAGAGTTAATTGGATTAGAAATCTTTAAAAGCGACCTTGGACTCTCCATCCATGTTCCTGTAGCTGCTTTCCTTCAGTGTGCTGAGACTGCTGTGAGGCCTTGAGATAAGAAATAGAATAAACACCTTTGAAGACTGAGCCACAGGTTCCATCTCATCTTTTAAACCCTGGTACGGGACTCTGAGAGACAGAAAACCCCGAATTAGGGGAATGTCGGGGTGAAAACCAGGACAAGTCCTGGGCAAACAGATGTGCATCCAACACACCTGCTGGGAACCAGCTGGCAGCTGGGAGGGACCTTGGCCACTGCTGGAGGGGCATTTCTCACACCAGGAATTCTTCCGACCAGCAAATCCAAGCTCCAAGTGTGGGCTGCAGTCTTGGCTGTGTGAGTCAGAAGGCTGGAGTGGCCTAGTTTTAGTAAAAGAGGCACTTTGGGGTGAAATGTTCAATCTTCTCACCCTTGGAAGAAAATGTCTCATGAAAATTTTATACGGCCTTGGGATCTTGGTGTTTCATCCACAAGGCCTTTCCAGATGCATAAATAAGAAAAGACTGGAATATCACAAATTGCTTGTCCAGAGGGAAAATGAAAAGTAGATTAAAAAAAGAAGAAAAAACTCAAGCATTTACTCAAAATTTATGAGACATTTACATATATGTTTGGGAGTTTTATCCAACAGCAATACCGTTACTTTTGCAGGGAACAAAAGTAACTGGGAATTTCCTACATCACTGCTCCCTTCTCCCTGGGGTACTTCAAAACAGGACCTTTGAGCTGAGCTCCTGAATGTGTTTCTGGGATAAGTGCTGTGGGCTATAAGGGATAGGTCACCTCAGATAGGGTTTTGGGACCCTTCTAAGCTGAGCATCCATTTACATGGCAACCTTACGTTTAATGGGATGGGAGTTGATGACCCAAATGGTCTTTTCTAGCTTCTTATTTAATAGAATTAGTGAAAGAAATGTTTGCTGTTCTGGGGCTTTTTTTTAATTGCCAGGATGAAGCTCTAATATAATAAATAGACTATTTTAATTGGTCATAATAATGTAAAAGAAGGTTTGATCTCTTTGTACTCATCATCCACCTCCCTAGTGAAAATAACGGGGTTTTTTTCTTTACAAGAACGATAGACAAAAATTACTGTTTGTAGTGAGGTTTTTTTCAGTCTAGCCATACAGAAAGTCCAGTTATACAATGGCCCATCCCTGGAAATGTCCAAGGGCAGGCTGGGTGGGATCCTGAGCACCTGATCTAGTGCGTGGTTTGCCTGTCCACAGCAGGGGTTGGAACAAGATGAGCTTTAATGTCCCTCGCAACCCAAACCATTCTGTGATTCCACTGAAAAAGTCATTACCCAAAATGACAAACTGTGTTTCAAGCTTTTAACAAAAAGAGTAATAGAGATTTGGGCTGCTAAAGTATTGCAGGGTCTCTCAAACACTGCATTTATCCCTATGCATTCTTTTCCATCCTTCCCAAATATCCTTGAGATGATTCAGATTCTCTTGGCCCTGCAGTGCTGCTTGTTGGACTAACACAGAATGGTAGAGAGGCATTATCAGCTTCAGGGTTGTTACCCCACCTCAGAAGATGAGAATAACCCAGGTTCCTGTCAGTAGATCCCTTGGGGTGGATTAGAGCAAAACGGCGCTGGATGATCACTGTTTGTAAATATACACATGGAAGGTTTATTGTAGAAAAATTGGGTTGCACAGGAAAACAGGCACAGAGCTGTTTGGGTTGTTGTTATCCATAGGAATATGATGATATAAAAGCATAAAAAATATCACTTGAGAGAACATAAAAGGAAAGGATGAGAACAGAAAGATTTCACCAGCTGTACCTTGTGACGAGACTTGGTGCAATTTTGATGAGTGTTGGTCAAAGCCACCGTTGGAATCTGGATCCATAGGGTGGTGGGAAAAATTCCAAAGAAGCAGCGGGCATAAAGCCCCAGGAGCAACTGATGCCTTGGGAAGGCTGACCTGGAACAGAGACTGGGCAGAGCTGGAGAATAAAGGAGGGATTTATTGAAAGGCCTTTAGGATACACCTTGGGCAGGACAGGGCTGACCAGGGCTGCACCCAAGGTGGACCCAAAATGGTCACAAAAATAGCTGACCAGTCATGAACTCTCACACTTCTGTAAGTTTTGGTCCATTTGCATATTGGGGTTTAATTGTCCAATTATAGCTTCAGGTTGTGAGGTCCCATCCTTGTTTCCTCTCTTCAGCCCACCCTTGTTTGTGCTTTTGGGCCTGAAAACTTGTAACCATTGTCCTTGGTCTTCATCAGGAATGGGATTTGTTTTGTGTCCCTGCTGTGTGCAGAGCTGAGTGACACTGAGTGTGAGCTCAGAGCTGCACCCCTGGGCAGCACAGAGCCTGAAATACAGGAAAGCTCAAACTTAAGGCATCAGATCTATTGGATTTATATTACTCAGGTTAAATGGCAATGCCCAGGTACCGCCCCTGGGGCAGGGAGTTTCACCTGGGTGATAGAATGCTGCAGATCAGACACCTCGGGAGTCTTTGCCACCTTCTAAGGTGATACAGGTGATACCACAGCTGTGCAGTTGAGTCACTGGTGGCCCATCATGGCCCACCAGCAGAGGGGAACACCTTCAGGGGGCCATGTGTGAGTTTACCACAGCTGAGTTCACTGACAAGGACAAAGAATCAGTTCCTGCCTCCCAGTTTGCCTCTTTCCTTACCTGGTTTGTCACCAGCTCTAGTCTGACGTGGGCTGTGCTCTGCACCATTCTACAAAGGATGGGATTCAGCCAAAGCACCCTTAGGACATTCATGCTGTACAGGTACCCATAAATATCAGTTTTACTGAGTGCTTCTGCACAAGGTTCTTTGTTCTTGGACCATGGTGTGTCTACAAGGCAAAAGAAAATCTCTAAAAACCATTTGGTCACATTAGAAATTCTATACTTTCAGATCATTCTGGTTTAATTGAATGAAAAAAAATATTGTATAAAGCACGTGAACTGCCGCTAATGCCATGTATTGAAAAATGCCAAGTCCAAACCCACGAAATATGAGATTAATTAAAATAAAACGTTACTGCCTTTTCTGAAACTTGCATTTTTCTGTTTCCTACTTCATTTTCATGTTTGCCTTCCCAGCCACGTAGGCTAGAAATGAACCTCTCTTTAAAAGAAAGCTGAGACTCTTACACATTAAACAAGTTCTGCTGACAGAGCCCTAAAGAAAATATTCATTACCAGGTGAGCTGTAACAAGATCTCCCATGGCTGGCACAGGCTGTTCTCCGGGCTGGCTCCTGGCAGTGCTGGGTGTTCCTCC
The DNA here is from genome assembly GCA_013397315.1 of Donacobius atricapilla. Taxonomy (NCBI): domain Eukaryota; kingdom Metazoa; phylum Chordata; class Aves; order Passeriformes; family Mimidae; genus Donacobius; species Donacobius atricapilla. The sequence goes on along the minus strand of WBMY01000656.1, from coordinate 371,022 downwards.
TGGTGCCTGGCTGACCTCCAGCCCTATGCCAGGTCAAGGCAAACATTGGAAGTCGAGGCAGTGAGCAAACTCCATGGATTGGCCTCATTATTGCCTCATTATTTACCCCGTTATTGCTGCAGGTGATTCGGTTACTCAGGTAGAGTTCCTCGAAAGCCAAGCATTCGCATTCATCTATTTTCACAAGATTCAGCTCAGGCTTTGACCTGAAAACAACACATTTCTGTGCTTTTACAATAACAAACACTATATAAATAAAAAAAAAATGCATTTTCTGTCCTAACACCTGAGGCTCTCAGGAAATACCAAATCTATGCTGAGCTAAAGGAGGAGGAAGTGCCAACACAGGAAAATAGATCAGGTCTTGAATCAATTAGCACCACATGGTTTTATTTAATGCATTTATTATGATTTCTACTCAAAAGCCAGCCCTTGCCCAGTTACATAAAGCTATCATTTTTCTGGATGGCAGGACTGGAACTGTCTTTGTAAAATCTGATATTATTATGGTTCATTATTCCCAGAAAAGTTATTCATTTGCTAAACTCAAGGAAGCAGAAGGAGGTTGACACAGATAGTTTGGAAGAAAACAGGCACAAATTTTATAAAATCGTGATTGCATGGGTGAAGTGAAACGTACAGAGAGACACTGTCACAATTCCAGGTGCCAGCATGTTGAGCTGGACACCATTCATGGAGAAAGGGGGACAAATACACGAATCAAGTGACCTTACAGCTCCTCAGGGAGCAGCACTGGCCAGGGGGCTCAAATCCATTAACCCCCAAACCTTTACTTTTATCACTGCTCCTTCCCAGTCCCTCAAGGCAACCTCCTGGAGGGTGGTGGAGCTGGTGAGGGACGTGCTGAGAGCCTGGGAGGGAAATCCTGAGTTATCAACGTTGACATTGAGGAGCTGATGTCAATGTACAGCCACAGAATTGTGTCAGCTGGAGATCCAGGCTTGAGGATGTTCCCACATCCTAAGAATGTGATAGAGCTCATTGTGTTCCCACCTTTCTCTTTTTATCTCTCCAGCTCTTCATTATTTATCCCAACCTTTTGTTGCCACTTCTCCTCCCCTTTTAACACCAATTCCCATAATCAGTTACATCATACTTATTTTGGGCTTTGTATGGTACATATCATCTCAGAATATACATTTCCAAATATTTTCTATATAAAATGCCATATACTTCTCTAAACTTTGCCTTAAGTGAAGAATAAAAGGAATAAATTTTGATGGTTAGAAATTTTGAAGTTAATTTAAAAAATAAAGGAAGAGTCCACATATTTTTTTAAGAAATGAAGAAATCAACATTTGAACACATCCTCCTGAGATCTCCTGTCTCCTTGCTCTGGTGCATGGTTGAACTGTCAAAACCCCCTACAAAACTATCTGTGGATCTACTGTCTTTGCAGAGCTTGCATTTTACAGCTGGGAACAAGCACAGAAACAGCAGGTTTTGTTGCTGTTGAATATAGGACCAGTTTCACTGAACTCCAAGGTGTTACCCGGGCAATAAGTGTCTTCTTGAAATTTATTTTTTTTTTAGAAAAGATGGAAAAATTAAAATTAAATTCTGAACTGAAATCTCTGTTGTAACTTTAAGCCCTGACACCACTCTGCCTCATGCCTGAGAGTGCTAAAGACTTATAACTGAGAAATTGTTTCTTGAAACCACCACAAAATCACAAATAACTGCAAATGAAGTATTTGAAGTTTTCAACTGTTCAGGACCAGAACTACAACCACATTGGCCTGAGCTTTGAGTCCATGGTTTCACTCTAAGTTAGTTAAATAGAACATGAGTTAGTTAAACAGAAGAGTGGGGTTTGGAGGATCTTTTCTTTGGGAATTCCTGCAATAGTTACTGTGGAATAGCACATAACATAGTCCCAACCTTCCACGAATTAAATGCCCTAAAAATCAGGATAAAGATTACACTCCTGACATGCAGCCAACTTGGAAATTATCCTCTTATTAAAGCTCTAACCCAAGAAGATAAAACCTGTGACTCATAAGAACATTAGGAAATAATGTTCTTTTCTACTTTTAGTCCCCTCTTTCCTTCAGGGATAACAATAATAGCAATAACAACAACACAGGTTCTACCATTTTTAAAACTGAATGTTTCCTTGGTTGCAACATAAAGACTTTTCTTAGCTTGCCTGGACTCAACGTGGCACTTTATAATGGGCTTTTTAATTAGTGTTCAAGGTTAATCATATTTTTTTTTTCCAATCAGAAAATTGGACTAATTTTACTCCTTTTTTGATGAAAATCCAGATTAAATCAATGGACATATGTCACTGAATGCAGCACTGTAACACCACAGGATGCTGTGTCACACCATGGGCTTGTTCTCCACGGGCAGCAGCTTCTTCTGCTGGGCACATGAGAGACTGCAGGGGTCACACTGAGGAAGGCTTTGATTCCTTTTTTCACGGCTACTTACCAGGATCAGGTTTCAAACCTGTACAGGTTGAGGAATGCCACTGAAACATCTCTGCTGGGCTGAACTTGTTTTTCTTTACTTCGTTTTAAGAATATATCTGGATGTGCTTTTTGTTACTAGGATAATCTCTGGAAGGCCTACACTGACTGTGAGCAACAAACCATGATTTATTAATGTACCATGGGTTATTACCAAGAAATGGTAGCAAATTCAGAAAAATCCGTTCTTATATAAGTAAAATAAATAAGCTGGCTTTGAGATTTGCAAAAGCTCTTTAATAATATTTCTGCCTCAGAATGTACATTTTTTTCATGCTGATAGATATGAAGGATAACCTTATGGAAGTTGCTGGAGAAAAATGAATATGGGGATGAATTAAGGAAAGGAATCTGAAGTGGAAACCACAGCCTCACGGTAAAGGAAAAAAGAAAGTGTCTGTTGTATCTTGTAAGTGAAATTTAACTGTTACACTGACATTTTGAGGCTGTAGTTGGAGGTCCTTTGAGAGTAAATATTATTACACAAAGAAAAAGAAATTGTATGGTCCTGACAACACAAGTTGCCAGCAGTTTGGTTCATTGCCTCAAGTAATTCTTGCATGTAAACAGAAGCCCCCCAAACCCACTCCCACACACTGCCGAAAACATTCTGTGTTTTGTTTTGCCAGATGGATGAAGAGCCATGCCACAGTTTGTTTAAAGAAAAAAGCTTTTTATTTCACGGAACATACTCCTCAGGAAGCCACCAGAGACCAGCCTGTAGAGCAGAAAGTACAACAAACAAATCCAGGGTAATCCTTACCCTGAGAATACCAGGGTGAGCCAAATACATTTTCCAACAGAAAAAATCTCTGCCTTCCTTGGACATATTGTCTGATGAATCCACCATGGATTTACCTTCTACAACAGGAACAGGAATCTTCAAGAAAAGAAGGCTTAATTACTGTCTATCCTCTCAAGTGTGTTCTGGGGGTGTTATTGATTTGCTGTGTTCTTGTATCCACACCAAGAGGGTTTGGATTCAGGGATATTCCCACACAAATCTTCCTTTTGTGACAATTCTATATACATAATCACAGAATGGTTTGGGTTGGAAGGGACCTCAAAGCTCATTTAGTTTCAACTCCAGCCACGGCAGGGACACCTCCCACTGTCCCAGGCTGCTCCAGCCCCAGTGTCCAGCCTGGCCTTGGGCACTGCCAGGGATCCAGGGGCAGCCACAGCTGCTCTGGGCACCCTATTCCATTGAAAAAAACCTTGCCATTAATGTGCTGGTGACATTTTATTGGTAAATTGCAATATCTTTGCCTTTAAATGCTCCTTAGACCACATATTTGTGTTCTCATGCTGGTTGGGATCTGCCAGACACATTTCAGCCTCATCCTTTACCACTCAGTGGGGAGGGAAAGGAAAAGTCAAGCCGGCCAGAAAATTCCAGCTCCTCCAAGAGAACAATAAATAGGACACCCCAACTTGAATTATCCCATTGGATCTTGGGAACATTTTGAATACTTCTGGCTTGGTGTTGTCCCAAAAAGTCAAAATTGTTCAGATGCATTAATTAAAAAAAAAAATAGAGAACAATCCATTTCTTTTCTAACTGGAGCAGATCAAAAACCATTCTGGCATCTATTTTTTCTTGTCCAAGTCCCAGACAACATCCCCAACTTTATGTTCTTGGTTTTGTGAGACTGAAATCAGACAAAGAGCGAAAAGCAGCCAAATATGGAATAAACATTTTTCAGGGAAGGAGACTTTGAGAATCAATCCATGATAACTTCCTGAATTACTGTCTGCTTAAACTCAGAGGAAAATTTTGTTACACAGTAATTTTCTACAGATTTTTTTTTAAAAAGTGATATATAAAGCCAGTGAACATCAGTCTTTGACAGTTTTATCCAAATTCTGTAATTTTTAAATATGCTTTTGATCCATTCTGAAAATGGAATCATGTGAATAATCTCTTATTCAATTAAAATACTATTTTTATTAAAAATGGGTATTTCCATTAATTTATTTTTAGTTTTTTTCTCTCATTTTACAATTGTCTCAAAGGCAACTCTGCTTGTGAGCTGCATGGGCTTTGTCCCAAGACAGAGTTCTGCCAGCTTATTATTCCAGAAAAGAATTTATATTAGAATATAAGGTACAGACAGGCCAAAAGACTTGATTTTGATGTTTCTGAAGGAAAGAAAAAATTAATATGACAAGTCATCCACGCTAAAGAACAATGACCAGACTGAAAGGAAAAGTTTCTCCCTGTTTCACCAGGGTAAAAGCCTAAATTGGGTGAGGATTTGCATTCAGCAGTTTCAAAGCATGCTCATTTTGGTTGGGTTTTTTTTGCATAAAAGTCTGAATGTTCTGCAGAGAGACTGAATTCAGCATCTCACTGAGCCTTTTTCAGCAGCAGCCTTTGCCATCATCTACTGAGGGGGATTTTCATTGCCAGGGAAAGCAGGAGATAGCAGTTCAAACACAGAACTCTGAAAAGGCAGCTGCGATTCCTCCCCTCATTTCTAAACCTGAGATTGATCCATTTCCCCCTCATTTGCCCAGTGGAAACATCTCCTGACTTCTGTAATTAAAGCATTTTAACCAGAGGATGGGAGGGAGAAGAAAACAGAGGCAGAGGAGGTAAAATACTTTGCCTAATCTTTATTCCTTCATTCAGAGGGAGACCCCAAGGAGACCTCAGAGCCCCTTCCAGCACCTAAAGGGGCTGCAAAAGAGCTGGAGAGGGGCTTTGGAGAGGGATGTGGTGTGACAGGACAGAGGGAATGGCTTTCCAGCGCCAGAGGGCAGGGTTAGATGGGATTTTGGGCAGGAATTCTTGGCTGTGAGGGTGGGCAGGCCCTGGCACAGGGTGCCCAGAGTCGCTGTGGCTGCCCCTGGATCCCTGGCAGTGCCCAAGGCCAGGTTGGACACTGGGGCTGGAGCAGCCTGGGATAGTGGGAGGTGTCCCTGCCAGGGCAGGAGTTGAAACTAAATGAGCTTTGAGGTCCCTTCCAACCCAGACCATTCTGTGATTATATAATTCTATATAATCCTATATATGCTATACAAAATAATATAGATAATATAGATTATATATTCTATATAATTCCCACCTTCCCACCACAAGCTTCAGCAAGATCCCAGCATTTCTCCCAAACCACATCAAAACATCTTTCAACCCAACAATGTCAGCACACAGAGCCCTCTCCTCCATCAGTGTCACCTCCTCAAAGTTCCTGTGGTGGGAAAAGTTTTGGGACAACCTCCTCGGTTTTATTCTGCACCTTTGTGACTCTCAGGGGGACAAAAATTAGCCAGCCAAAAGTCTGGGAATTCCTCTGAGTGCACGTGGGGAAATCATCAGGTCTCAGATCAGCACCTCAGTCCCTTGGCATGGGAGAGGCATTTCCTGGCATTTTCTGACATTCCATGGCATATTTCTTGATATTTTGTGGCATCCCATGGCATTTCATGGCACAGCTGGCTGATGGTGACGACCAGAGCAGCACGAGGTTGACAATGGATATAAAGAACTGTTCCCTGTGCCTTTCAAAAACAGTGCCACTTAGACAAAAATTGCTATTTTCTTTCACAGTGCCTGATTCTGGAGAGTCTCTGGAGCCTGCTGGGTCTCCAAGCTGGCGAGCTTATGATACTTTTAATAATCATTTATTTCCTTGTGGCTGGGCCGATAGACAGACTGGCAGGATTTACCTTCAGGACAGAAATTGCTCCAGAACTGTAACAGCAGCATGGAGGGATGATGTGGAGAGGTGCTGGTGCTCAGTCTGCAGGGGAAGGATTGTTCTGTGCCAGGGCAGGATGAGAGGTGGGCTGAGAAACTGAGCTAGAAACAAACCCAGTGTTTCTCTTTTTTGCCTTTTTTTTTTTTTTCCCTCAGGAGGCAAGATCTCCCATCTGGGGGGGTGTTGCTGGAAGGTGTTCAGAACAATCAATGGGATTATTCAATTTATTTCTTTTAGTTTTTGTATTTTGGATGCTTTAAATTAACCGGGCCTGATTTCTGCCCATCACAGCCGTGGTAGTGCAGCTGCCATGCCATGGCTCAGCAGTGACAGCCACTTCAGGACTCATGCCAGTGTCCTTTGGGGGTCCTCAAGCCACCACACACACCTGGGGGAGCAGGGGATCCCTCAGCCCAGCCACTGGGCCCCCATTTCGGAGCTCACAGGAAGGGGGCTCATGAACACCCCTCACAAGGTGTGAGGGACGCTGCTGTTGTCTCCATCCCCTCTGCCTTCGTGCCCAGCCCTGCCTGCTGGAAGCAGAAAATTTCCTCTCCCCAATTTGCTCCTTCTAATTGCCACCACTTTCAGCACGAGGGTTTTAGTGTTAATTGGATTTTTTGCTTCAGCCTCGCTGTTTTCTACTTATCCCCTGAATTCCCTACGCTTCCCACCCTAGCAGGGCTGTTGGATGCTTTGTTGCTGCTAGTAAATCTAAATTATATTCCCTAACCCCATTTGTATGGACGATTAGCAGCAAAGCAGGCTGAGGAGAGGGGGGAAGTCAATCAGTGAATTAACCTCCTGGTTGAATGCCACAACATGTGACAGGGCAAATGCATCAAGGTTTAGAAATGCAAATTTCAACAAGGGGGATTAGTGCCGTTTATAATGACCCAGAATGTTTGCCTCTAAAAAACGATGCCCCAGATGGATTCAGCCTCTGGAGCTTCAGCAATGTGCCTGCCACGTGAAAAATGTGCTCCCATCGAGGAGTGGGGACTCCAGGCTCGGTATGGACTGAAATTTATCAGCATATTCCAGAGGCAGCAGAGGGTTTTAGTGCAGACAACCGGCTGAAAGCAAAATCTAGCTGCTTCCCAGGGCTGAGTAGGGAGGTGCGTGGGCAAAACTGTGCGTGTAAAGCCAGGCAAGGGGGAAAACCCAACCCTTCCTTCCAAGTCAGAGGGACGGCAGACCGCTCCTCATCCCGAAGGAGCAGCTCTGGCACAGGAGAATTGCTTGGTGTCTGCCTGTGGAACTGGGAAATCAGCCCTGGGACAGCTGGAGTCTGGGAAACTCTTCAGTTCTGCATCTGGGGGGGAGAAGCTGCTGATCCCTGGGGCACCTGGGGGAGCTCCCTGCTCATTAATGGGGGAAGAGCATCCTGTTCCTTTCCTTGCACTCTTGAAGAGGGGACAGCTTCACAGAATGATGAGTGAGGATCAAAGATTTGCTGTAAATGTCTCCATTTTCCTGTGGGTTGGCCAGCTGGCGCCAGGAACTCTTTCTGAGGACGCAAAATTCCACATTTTCCATCATGGATTGTCTCCTGGCATCCCCTTTGGCAAGCTCACACTTTCCCTTTAGCTGCGTTTAAACTGTCTCACAGGTCAATGAAACAAGAAATTAGGTTGAGGGAAAACCTCCAGCTTGCAGGAAAAACCCCTTAGGATTTGACTATTCGTTGACTGGCATAGACTTATTTTTATTTTAAAATGGAATTTTTGTCAGTTAAATATTTCTGCAACTCAGAAAACGTTGACTAAAGTTATTCTTCTGGTCTGAGTGGAAATAAAGCACTTTATTAGAAAAGCTGCACTTAAGTTCTGCTTTAGAGTGTATGTACCTCTCCTATGTATGAGAAAAACTTCAACAGTTTATAGATATATCAGAGGCAAAATGTGGCAGAAAATAAAAAACTTATGGTTTAGATTTACACTGAGATGCAGCATCTGGTGATTTCATCTAAATCAAAGCTTTTGGAAAAACAGAGCAGAAGGGGCTTTTCTATGTTTTCAAAATAATTTCATTAATCAATTAATAACACAATCGAGATTATCTCAATAATTTAGCAACTATTCATTTCCACTACTTACAATATGGAAAATAAAAATCTGGCATGTTTCTAAAGTCATATTTTCTTGTAGCAAATGCATCTGTAGTTCATACAGACTTAAGGAGCAGACAAAATTGAGATTAAAAAAAATGGAATAGAAAGCTTGTTACTTAACTTTGTAATAAAGGTCCCTGCTGCTCATGTTACACTCACTATTAAGTATAAAATGTGTTTGAAATTGGGACTTTTCTCCTCACCTGGGAAGTGCTACAGCATGAAGATACTGAACTGAACTCTGCAGATACCCACGTTATGTACTCCAGTCTGTTTTGCAGATAGACCCCGAAGAAAGAATTTCTCACTTAAAGGGCGACTAACTATATGACCTTTGCATTTTGAGGATCCATCTGGAGAATTTTAATCACTCAGACAGCATGAATGGTTCAAGTCAGCTCTACTTACAGTCAATTATAACACATAAGCAGTTTTATCATTTGCACAAGCCAGAAAGGAGGCACCTTGATAGCAAAAACGCTGTTTACATTAATACTGTAATATCTCTTAAGCTTTATCTTTTCCCTGATTGCAGTCAGAGATCAGGACTCCAGCTCTGATCAATATATAGTAGCTGGGACAAGGTTTGGACAAGCTGGGGATTGAGAAGCAGTGCAACCCATTTTCTAGTTCAAGAAGAAAGGCTTCTACTGACTTGTGAAAATAAAACCCCAAACATTTAGTGGGATATGATGCACTGTGCTCTTTTACGCACCAGTCCAGAGCCATGAAACTCCTAGAGAGGCTTTGTGAACTCATCCTGGTACATCCTCAGAAATACTGTGCCTTTGGACCGAGGAACGCAGCCAGGTGGGAAAGGCAAAGGAGGAGATGGGAACGCATGAAAGAGAGGCACTGAGCAGAGAAAGTGCGCTTGGGGTGGCAATAGAAAAGGAATGAAAGACATCAGTGCAAGTGTTCTGAAATGCTTGCGCTTCCTCAGCTCTCTGGAGGTTTTTATATGTGCATTTCTCACAGTCGTTAGCAGCCATCAGACTCTGGAGAAAAGCTCTGCATGTTTTTCCATGGACTCGGCAGCTGAAGAGCCCAGTAAGATCACTTCTCCCCTTTCAAAATGTAGATTAGATCAGAGGTAACTTGATTATCTCTGCAACTTGCAAAGACGTTTTCAATGCAAACAAGAGGCTCTCAATCTTCACTTTGTTAGGCAGAACAAATGTGAAGTTTCTCATTATAAGGCATCTCTTCTAGGCTTTAAATTATGTATTGCTTTTTAAAAGTTCTGCTTCATTTCCTTTCCTTTGTAAAACTTACACTTTGCTATGGAACATCATACTGCCAATTCCCATTAACGTTAGGGCATCAAACTACCACTGGAGATCCTGGCTGAAGAGTTTACACGTTTCACCAGTGACTGTCACAGCTCTTTTCAATCATCTTTATCTTCTGACACCTCACATTCGACAATATCCAGCTGCCTCAGCCGCATGGGCTGAGATTCACTGGATTTTAACTGTTAAGCTTATTAAAAGAGATCACTGCTGTTGCTACTGCCCAACAGTGGGTCAGTGTGGGGTTTCTGCGCCATTGCCCAGGCACTAAAGTTGTTTCTTATTAAAACACTGCAAGTGAGGATGTGTAGAAGGCAGAGCCTTTTACAGCACCAGAACTGCAAAGAAGCTGCATTCTGTAGTTGTGAGGCAGTTCAGTAATTTTCCCTAAAATACTAACTCAGCCACCTTGTGTTTATAAAGATGAATAGATTTTACTGCTCAATATCAGAGAAGCAAATACTGACTCAGTTCTGACTCACAGATAAGAAAACGTTGCAAAAGGACAAATCAAATTGTTGGCATTATTGGGAATTTCAGACATAGAAACTGTCGCCTTGCTATTGCACTAATGGCAAATATCAGTTTTAGGAAGCACAAGGCAGGTCTGTATCTCCAGACTGGATGAACTGAATACTGCAGTATGAAATTGAGCTCAGCTCAGAAATGAGAGTTATCTCACCTGGGGCATGGCAGATCCTTAAACCTGGGCTCATGTGGTGTCTTTGCCTCCCAGAGGAATCCAAGACCAAGGGGAATGTATTCCATGATTCCTCTTGGACCACAGGTCATGAATCAAATCAATATCTCACCCTTGAGCTTTTAGTAGAAGATTTTATATATATGTGTATTACCAGCTGGTTTTTGCCAGAGGTCCTTGGTTATTTTCTTAAGTATTATTAGTTCAGCCACAGGAAAAAATACTAGGCCAACGTTTGGGAGATTTTATTTCAAGACTTGGTTTTCACCCAGTATCTGAAGCTGAACAAAACCATTTCCCTTCATTGCAGATCCACACCAAGATATTCCATCACACTTTGGATAAACTGACCCAGAGCCTGCCCCAATGTCTCTACCTCTCCATGATGTTTCTGTTTTCTGCTTTTCTGCTGAGCACATGAGGAGGCAGGACACAGAACATTTCAGATGATCCCTGAAAATTCATGTGGAGGTGAACTAAAAGATTATTTCTTCACCTGCCCACTGTCCCCTTCGCTGTAAGAACTTTCCATAGCACATTACAAAGCTTTTCCCAGCTCTGCGATGATACTGGTGACCCGTAGTGGCCGTGGAGCCTGAACAGCTTGGCCCCTGTGGAGTCTGTGGGGTGGAAGTCTCTGGGAATACCTGGTGCCAGGTATCTGCATAAATATGAAGACACCAGCAGCAAAAATTGGGTGGGATATTCCCCAGTACAGAGCACCAAACCTGTTCAAATTTCAGGAGATGAGCGCTTCCCCTTACTGAACGAGCAGCTTTGATTTGATCAGCTTCTGCACCCAAACCTGAAACCAGAATTTCCCGTGATGGGCAATTAGGGAAATCTATAGTAGGGATAGAAAATAGTAACACACTGCTGATGTGAAATGCATTATGGTTTTATTTCCAGAGACAGACTCTGCTATCAGATGACATCAGACATGAGTGAAGCCGGTGGGTGGTTAAAAGCAGCATTTATGGGATGAACATCACCCAGGCCTTCTGCCCCTATTGCTGATCATGTGGGAAACACACGGGTAGGGCTGGGGCCGTACAGAATTTTTAGTTCTGTATTCCTATATGGGGAAAATTTCAATATTTTTCAGTTGTGACAGCTGTAGAGAATGCTTAGATGTTCCCTTTAATTTCCTTCATCGATCACTTCAGATTGTTTTTAAATGGGGACCATAGGAGAGCCATATGCTCAGAGACATCCTCTGTACACTGCTCAGTGGAACAGAGCTGCACTTGCTCCTTAGCAGGCTAATTTTTCACTGTAATGCTGTTTCCTGATGGAGTTTCCCAGCAGTTGGTGGCCTGTTCATTGTGCAAGGGCCATTTCAGTGAACTCCAATCTCAGATGGCAGAAGAGCTCTTCCCACTTCCTTCTAATTGCTGCAGACCTCCCCAAATGCAAACGATGCACACAGGTTTTGAGCAGTGACAAGTGCAGCTGCGCAGCAGATCAAAGCAGAAGATTGTTGTGAGGTGCTGTATTCATTATTTGAAGGGAGATTTTCCTTCGTCACGAGACTCCTAAACGTGACTGGATCTGTCTTTTGCTCCCAGAGGGGCAATGGGTCCTTCTCACCCCTCCAAGCGCTCAGCAAAGTCTGTGAGCTCCCCCATACCTTTCCCTTCAATCTGTAAGGTTTTCTCAGTGGGATTCAAGCTTTGCAGAATTCAGAATTTGAAGAAGATCCTGACTGAGATCCTTTTGTGTGTGAAGAGCTGCATCTTTTTTTTTTCTTTTTTTTTCCCAAAAGGAACAGTTAGCTCTGAGAAGTTGCTGGCACTGAAATTCCCACAGTTGTTATGAGAGATAAATACTCACAAACGCCCCTTTTTTCTTTTTATTTCCCCCTAGCCTTTTACTGCTTATGAAGGAGGCCCTGGAAACAAAAGGAGGGTCAATTAAGACGAGATAAAATTATTAGAATTAGATAAGGATGAATTTTTTTTACAATGAAGGTGGTGAGGCTCTGGAACATCTTCCCTCATCCCTGGGAACATTCAGGTTGGATGGGGCTCTGCACAACCCAGTCTAGGGGAAAGTGTCCCTGCCCATGGCAGGAGGGTGAAAATAAGATAATCATTAATGTTCTCTCCAGTGCAAACCATTCCGTGACTCCATAAACCTGCTCATTTTCAGGGATGTGCAGTCAGACCCCTCTCCTTGGGCTCCTTTCCTTGAAAAGGAAGAGGTTTCTGCATGAAACCGTGCAAAAGTGCCTGGGGGCTAAAAGGTGGCCTCACTTCCAAGGAAGAGGAGAAGGAGCAGTTTTTAGGGCTGATGGAAATGCCAGCGCTGGGCATTGCATAAATACCACCTGCTGCTTTCTGGGTGTGTAAATCCATTCTGAGTAAGAGATAAAATGTTATCAAGTGCTGTACCTGGGAGGAAAAAAAGGCAAGAACTCTGTTTCTTTTGCTCTCTGCAGCCTGTAGTTACAGCCCCCAGCATGGGAGATATTTTATAGAACAACATCTGGTTACAGAGTGCAAACAAACCAACAATTTACACAGGGGCATGTGAAAAGGTTTGACATATGGTATTTATTTATGAAATTCAAAGAGCGGCCTGTATTCAGTTTACATTCAAATATTCCCTATGTCCCACAAAGAGACCCCACGTGTAGGCTGAAATAATTTCACTGTATTTACTCATGATGCTGAGCTAAGTAACCTCTAATTGGCAGACAGACTGTACAGACATTAATCACAATTTCCTCCATAGGAAAGGATGGATACAGCAATGTTTTCTACAATAAATATCCGCAACAAATTCATAACTGAGAAAAAAATTTCACTCAATAAAATGTGAAAATTCTGTGGACAGCCTTTGCATCAAAACAAATTTCTAGAATAACAACATATAAAATGCAAGAATTAAAATCATATTAACCACCCCAATCCTCAACTTTTAACATTTCTCATAGGAGAATAAGAAACTGTAAATCTGGAGGGGATTGTTATGATAATCCATTTTGATCTACTACATAATACTGGCCAGAAGGAGTGTTTTATTAGGTTATTTCTACAGCAAAATTCACTTTTAAAGACATTCTCTCTTCTCTATCACATCTGTCAGCAGTTGAGCTGTTCCAATAAAGTTTAGCCATGCTGTTTAAATTCACAGCTCATTTCTGTTCTGCTTTTAATTTGTTTTATCAGTTGGTTTCGGCTACTAGGGCTGACAATTCCATCATTTGCTGAGCCAAAAGGGCCCTCTGCTGTTGGAGATCTACTTCCACCCAGGGGACTTCTAACCCACAGCCAAGAGTCCAGTTGCAGAGGGCAGAAAAACAAGTTTTTAAGCTTTTGGAAGGCAGAATTTCTTATGCTGGCAACCTTTTCATAGCTGCGTTCTGAAACATTTCTAAAAGCTGCCAAGAGGCATGTGGGTTGGCATTGCAAACACTGGCATTTCAGCCGTGGTGGGATTCAAAAATACCTTCTCCTCCGTCTCCCTTCCTCACATTTTTGAAATCCCAAATTTCACCTTGAACTCATTATTTGTCAGAACAATATTGAGAAAAACGGCTTGAGTTGAAATGTTGTGTTCAGTGAGAACCAGGCAGCCACAAGGTTCTGGATTTGACACCCAGAGAGAAGGCAAAGTCTGTGGTGTGTTGGGTCTGTATTGGACTGTGTGTCACAGCATCACCACCCAGAGCAGGAGAAAGACATGGAGTTTTAAAAATGTAAAATTACAGTGCCTGCAAATGCCACCAAAGCTAGGAACAGTCCAAAGGCTGAAGCTTTCCGATTGGTTTTCATGGCTCTCACTAAAAATTAGGGAAGGGACCTTTAACAAAAGCCCTGCTAGGGCAAAGTGAAAGCAACACGCAGGTTGAAACTCTGGGTTTATGTTCTTTGAACATCAGCTGTGAGGGTATTTTTCTATTCTGGCTGCCGCTCCCTGACTGGATTTTCACNAGACAGTGCTTTCCTGGGGTCTCAGCCAGGGTCTTGGACCCCCCAGGGCAGTTTGAGGGGTTTTCCACATGCCCTGGACTCCAACAACTCCCCTCCCCTTGATGGACCTGGATCTCCTGGGGCTTTTCCTGGGGCTGCTGAATCCTGCAGAGCAATCTACGGTGAAGGAGCAAGGATCCTTCCTGGTGGGCACAGGGACCATCCCTCTGACTCGCACAGGCATTTAGGGGCACCCCAAGAGAGAAAAGGAAGGAGTGGACAGGGCAAGCTGGCTGCAGACACGTCATAAAGACAGTCCTTGGAGAGTAAATTCACTTTGTGGAAGCCAGGACTGGGTCATCTATTCCAGCCAGAGTGAAATGTTAGTTTTGTCTGCACCAGTTTACAGCAATTTCCAGCTGCACATGCTCCGGTCTGGCAGGAACAGCTCAAAGCAACAGGCCCAGGGCACTCAGCTGTGGCAGCAGTGATGGAGTCCAGCATGAGCCACCTTGGGAGCTGGATAAGTGAGCAGGGATGGTCCTGGAGCTGCTTTTTTATGAATTATAATGAACATTTCTGTGCAACCTCTGGTAAACGGATCCATGGAAATGGAGATCATTTCAAAGACATGTTCAAGAAGCTGAAAGCTCTCTCCCCTGAGACAGAGATTGACCTTGGCTCTGCCACTCTCACCAGTGCCACTGCAGAAATCTCTTTAGAGTTTTCTAAAAATCTCCAAATTTTTTTAGAAATCTCTTTGGAAGAGATTTCTAAAAATCTCTAAATCTTTTTTTTTTTGGGGGGGGATTTCTGAATCTCTCTACATTTTTTTAGCGATTTCTAAATCTCTAAAAAAATTCCAAAAGTGGACTCTTCTTTAGAAGGTGTCCTGCACTAATTGATGGCCAGTTGATGTGAACCTGATCACCAGACCTCTCTCACCTTTTCCTGATGTTCCAAGGAGATTCCAGAGTCATAATCTCTTGGCCCAAGTCATCGCAGCATGTTGATTGCAGCCATGTAATTAATTTTATCAGTGCTCTGGATGTGGTTAGCAAATCCCAGTTTGATTCTCTAATTAGCCTGTTTTGTTAATTAATTAGGTTTTTATATCCATACTGTGAGGGTGTTTTTTCTGATCCACTTTTGTTTCAACTGGCCTGGTTTGTTGGATTTTGAAAGAGAATGTGGAGGCTACAGAGATTTAAAATTACTCCTACAGATTCCCTTTCCCATAATTTAATTTTATGAAATACAGATTACTGCTGCTCTGAATGATGGACAGTCCGCAACTTGAACTGATTTGTTGACAGTCAATAAAGACTTTATATGGACAGATACATCATAAGAAGCTCAGTCACCATAAAACATTATTAATTTTAAATTTTATTGCGATGGGTTATTATTATGTAGTCTATATAATAGTTTTTGTTCTGATTTTGGGACAGATTTTGGCTTCATATTTGAATGCAGCTACTTCTGGGTGTCTGCACAGTGATGCCCATGGATTTTAGGGAAAATCAGGATCAATGAGGCAAATGCCCCTGGAAAGCTTCCAATCACCCCTGCCCATATGGTGAACCCACAATAACATACAAAGAGAAGAAAGCAGAGTAGAAAAAGGAAAAAGTAGATCACAAAATGAGGGAAATGATGGAAACCCAGAGTCCCTTCAGGCAGAGAGGGAATCACCCTCCTGCATCTCCTCTCCCAAGGAGATGCTCCCTGGGCTCACCCACTGCCTGTCTGGGGGGCACAGTAACATTTGTCTGGGCATCTAAAAATTCCATTTACAGCTTCAATTAACCCATCCTCCCTGGGCTTGCCATAGGATCCGTGCTGGGGGGATCTGGGGACTCAAACAGGTCTGGGCAGGAGGGATGGCTTTTAGAATTAGTATCAGTACAAGCCAGAAGCAAAGAAACTCCCTGAGAGAGCAACTACCTGTACAGAGAGGGACTCACACCCTCCTCCTAATTTAGGGTCATTATTTGTACTGAGCTCATTTGCATGCTCTACTTAAAGGTCAGCTTGGCTGCTGCTGCTGTTTATTTGCTATTATGATCTGCATTTATTGAGAGATGAAACAGGAGCAATTTGAGCTAATCTGTTCTGACCACTACCATGCAAATAGAAGAGGTAATCATCAGCTACCCAGAGCCACACAGAAAGGAGAGTTAAATAATTGTAGGCACATACACGTATCAACCTTTTCTTTTAAAAAGCTGCATGATGACATCAGCCTTCGAGAATGTCAACATTCTTGGCATTTTGAAGAGTTTCTGCTGCTTTTGTCCAAGAGGATTCAGCTCCCCAGAGCTTCTGGAAAGGGAGTTAAATATCCAATTATAACAATTTTTACCATCCAGATCATGAGCCTATTCTTCAGAATTAGCCTGAATTAATGAAAAGTGTGGAGAAAGGAGAAGTTACGCACCATTACCAGCTGCATGTTTTTCTGGACAAACCCAAATCCCCGATCTCAGTTTTAAACCCTCATTAGCAGCATTTGCAGAGGAGTTCAGGCTGCTCCACATCCACCAGCGCAGCTCCTGCTGCATTTCTTCATTTCTTCCTGGTGCTTCCTGGGCAATCCCTCTGACATCCCAAAGGACACAGGGATCCATGGCCAGCACCACCAAAAACCAAAGCTGACACAGCCAGCTACGAGGAGACCACAAATGTGATCCTCTTGGGGTCCCAGCCCTAAATTCAGGAACTGTGGAGCTTTCTTGAAAACTAACACATCTACCTTTCTTTAAAAACATAGCTATGTATCACACTTGCAGTATGCAGGAATTGATATTTAGAGGATAACTCAAGTTTTTGCATACCAGCTTTCCCCATTAGGGAAATGTCATAATTTCAGTAAAAGTATAGGCTTAATTTTTTTTGCCTCATTTTCTTTGGAAAGTACCTTTTTATTTGAATCAACTATAAACATAACTGGCATTTTAAGTGTTCTTTTTTTTTTTCCCCGTTTGGGGCAAAGGAAAACCATTATTTTACTTTATCACCAGTTTAACCGGGAAGTTTGCAGAGATGAGACCTCAAAACCTGCCTTAGCAGGAGGGAGGCTCTTACAATCCTTTTGTAAATGTGCCTGGAAAGCTTATTGAGAGTTCACAGGTTGTAGGTTCTTCAAGAAATGACAAAACAGAGTAAGTGCAGGTGACACTATTGGAAAGATGCCAAGAATTTTCCTGTCTTCTCTTCATTAGGATGATGGGGCACCACTCACAATCAAGTTATTAATCGTTACTCTTAATGTAAACTCAAAAAACCCCAACAAAACCACAATTATCTGTGTTCAATATACGAATGCACATGAAAGAACAAGTGAATAATGTTGATAGGTGTCCTCAGCTGCACAAAAATGCACACTTTCCAAGGAGAATAAATAGAGGAAGTGAGTTACAGAGAGTTTAAACAACACGGACAGGTTCACATAGCAACTCAGTGCCAGAGTTCAGAGCAACACTCTGCTCTGCTATTCCTCAGATTTCTGTGCTCGTGGTTGGACCTTGTGTTGTTATAGTGCAAAGAAAGGAAAATATGAAAGGAGCCCTCCTGTGCCTGGGGGAAAGGGAGTAACTTAAGGAAAAAGGAAAGTTTTCCTCTCTCTTGAGCCCTAAATCTGATCTTTAAGGAATTCAGTGTTGCTGCTTATCTGTTGAAAGATGAACTTGCCTTTTTGGTTCTCCAGAATTAATGGTCTCTAATAGTTTATTGAAGCACAATACTGTCCACTCTGAAGAGACCATGATCACAACTGTGCCATTCTAAACCTTTCTTTGTAGCACAGACATCTATTTTCTGACAAGGAACTGAAAGAGACTGACAGAGCAAGCAGAAGTGTCTGTCTGAAAAGGCAGTGTTGCCTCAATAGATGTCGGTTTGGGCTGATAATAAAATCTCCTGGGTTTGATGCTGTTTGTCACACGGACTCAGACACACACTTTGGTGAGAAGGCATGAACTATTTAATTAAAAGATCTGACTCCATTTTATAGTATTTCTACAAAGGCCAGGGACTGGGGGAGAAGGCTGACACCTCTCCCCATCCCATTGGTCAAGACAACTGTCCATCAGCTGTCCATAGCTCTAAAACAAGAGTGTAAACTACCTTGAAATTACGAAAACACTGGAAGTGTTTATCCAGAAGAATAGCTGTGATCTAGGTTTCTGAGAAGCAATCTGCACTTACCAGATCCAGCAAAGGGTTGAACTGATCTTTTTCCTGTAGTGATGACACACATCCCCTTCCCCAAAAAGACAAAAACACTTTTATATTCAAAGATGTCAGCTTTCCTTAGAAAACTGAACCCTTTGGGTTTATTACCAGGAAACTCAAACTGATTCAACCAGGCAAAAAGAAAATTTTAAGAAGTATAAAATATGCCATTTGCCTTCTGTACCCTAAAGAGGGGTCTTTTTGTGTCTCACCTTTGTGACAGCCAGCTCAGTGGCCTTCAGAACTGAAGAGAAATGCACAGTCTCCTGTGAATTCCATGAAATCACAAAATCATTCAGTTTGGAAAAGACTGTTATGATAGCGTGAGAAACAACGCAAAACCATGAAAACTGTGAACAGAAGAGAGGGCTGAAAAAAACAGGGCGACATGGATCTTCTTAGAAAAACATCTATTGGAAAACTGGCAGGGATAGCGCCAACACTGTAACAAATGCACCCAGGAGCCGCCTGAAAGGATGCACAGGCGCGGAGGCCCAAGCCTACAGAATAACTGGGTTGTCTGGAAGGGAATGGAGATAGAACTCCACGGAATCACTAACTGGGGTGTTCTGAAGGAAGCTTTTTGGGGCTGCTGGAGCTGGCTGCAGGCCCCGGCACCGCAGGGCAGGGCCGCTCGCACCACTGCCGCGCAGGAGCACCGCTCTGTAAACACCTTCTCATTAGAGCTTTCTGAGGGGAAAAATCGCTGGGAATTGGAGCTGGGAGCGGTGTTTGCAGCCAGCAGATTTCACATTCTGGGCAGGGCGCGGGAGGGATGAGGCTGGGGTTGAGTTTGAAGCCCGGCTTTTGGCGCCGTCTCCGCTGTGGCGGCAGCAGGTGAGCGAAGGCCCGGCCATTCCTGCAACTGGAAGGGCAGAAATACCCAAAAGAATTGAAATACAGGAAGTTTAAACCAATGACAGCAGACGCCCGCTTCCAATAATCTTAGAAATTGCAAGGGGTTTGTTTTTTTTTTTTCTGGTTTAATGTTTATCTGTGGAATTTGGCTGTCTGTCTGGAATTTACTGTGTCTTGCTTTGCCTTTCTCTACCCTACTGGCTTGTTTTAAGCTTCTGGTGTTTTCCAGGGTATTTTAAACATTGCCTTTTAAGTATTTTTTTCTTTGGTGGCAGTCTTAGACAAGTAGGCAGGAGGAATTTGCACATGATGGGGTGAAATAGCAAGAAATAAATATTTTCCATTGCAATTACAAGGTTGGTCTCCTCCTGTAAATTATTTATGGAAAAATACACTTAATGCCATTACCCAGATTTTCCAAGATAGAGGAAGATGAAGCTAAGGTTGCTGCGCTGTAATCCATTAGTCTGGTATGTGTGATGGATCACAGTCAGAAGCAAACCATGTAGAAAATAGCTGTAAGTGATCCTCCAGCTGAACTTTTGGAGCTTATTTTCCACTACCAAGGTGTGGATACTTCTGGTAGAGCAGAAGAAAACTTTATAGCCACATAACATCCTCCCTGCTGTGTTATTGGGAGGGAAGTTTCCTTCTCCCTCTGCACTTAGGGTGGATATAAGTGATTTAAATCAAACGTGCCTATAAGGCTCCATTCCAGGGGGTGATGTGCTGCCTACATGTCTGGGAGCTCACTCAGGAAGAGCTTTTGGCATCCCGCTCTCCTGCCCAACCTGTCAGCTTTGGGAGGGCTGTGCAAATCACACGCCAGAGACATTGGTGCAGTACTTAAAGGAGGCTTATAAAAAAGACAAAAAGTGACTTTTTACAAGGAAAGGTAATGATAGGACAAGGCGGAACAGTTTCAAACTGTCAGAGGGAAGATTTAGATAAGATATCAGGAAGAAACTGTTCCCTGTGAGGGTGCTGAGGCCCTGGCACAGGGTGCCCAGAGCAGCTGTGGCTGCCCCTGGATCCCTGGCAGTGCCCAAGGCCAGGCTGGACACTGGGGCTGGAGCAGCCTGGGACAGTGGGAGGTGTCCCTGCCCATGGCAGCAGATGGAATGAGATGTTTTTTAAGCTCTCTTCCAACCCAAAACATTCAGTGATTCTATGATTCTTCTCCAGGGACTCAGTGCCTGGGGTTGCTCATCGCACCGAGTTCAGTTTTCCTTCATATCTCCAGTTCCCCGTCCTAATTGAGTCCCTTTGACTCTCTTCCACACCCTCAATTTGTCACTCCTGCAAGAGAATTCCTGCGCTTGGGTTGGTCTGCAGCTATCTGTATGCTGAGAAATCAGCTAGCTAAAGAAAACAGAAAATTGTTAAATTCACCAACGCAGTTTTCCATCCCCGGGGTTATTAACTTGGCTGTGTTTTTACTATTCAGCCAATTTTCATAACATGTGAAGGGAATTTATTTGCCATCTTGATTTTTCCATTCAGTTCAAATGCAATCCATCAGGAATTCCAGCATCACTAGAGATGAGGGCACTGCAGATGGACAGACTTCTGGGAAAATGAGTGAACAGACAGCTTGGTGACAGGGCAACACAATGGGACAGGCATTTCCAAAGAAACTACTAAATAAATTATCTTCCATGGGGCTTGAGGGAGTAAAAATGAAAAAGTGATGCTTTGGTAGCAGTTTGGATTTGTTGGAGATGATCCAGATGCCTAGGAAGGGTGTGGCATTTTTGTTAAGACCAGTTTTCAAAGGAGTGTTTGCAAGTGACTTCTAAATTTATAAAACATTTTGACCTGGTATGACTGTAATCTCATCTAAAATACATGAAAAGTACCCTTAAAACCTAAAGCTGTCACTGAGCATTAAATAACCAAAATTTGTGAGTCCATGATGGAGTTCTCTGGAGAAAGAGGAGCCACGTTTTCATTTTTCCTCATCTGCCAGCAAAGAGGCCTTTGGTAACATTCCCTGCAAATGATCTGGAGCCTCACAAGAGGCTTGTGAGTTTCTGCCGGGATTTTGTCTGAAGTGAATAAAATACAGATGATGAATGCATTTGAAAATGCTTGGTTTTATTTAGAAAACACTTCCTATTTATTACAGCTCCAAACCACCTGTGAAATGAGATGTTGAAGATAATTATGGGATGGTGTTGGCCTACACCAACACGAGGCCAACCTCAGGCTCAGCTCTGCAGATGTCCCATTCCCCAGGCTGCCAGCCTTGATCTCGTTCCCAAATGAGATGTCATTCACTGCAAATC
This sequence comes from Donacobius atricapilla, assembly GCA_013397315.1. Classification (NCBI taxonomy): domain Eukaryota; kingdom Metazoa; phylum Chordata; class Aves; order Passeriformes; family Mimidae; genus Donacobius; species Donacobius atricapilla. Next base: position 349,419 of record WBMY01000656.1, on the reverse strand, counting down.
TGAAATCTCCCATGATGTGGAGCCCTGAGCCCGTGGTCAGTGAGAAACAGAGGAGCCACAAAGCACAACACAATCCCAAGGTCTCCGTAGCAATATTTCTATGGAAGTCTGGGAAAGTGGCACTGGGAGCCCCCCTGACTCTATAACACCTCACCATGGGGAGAAGCGCCTTGGTCCTTGCTCAGCCTCTGGGCTCAGCATCTCCCCTGACACACTATGCTAAATATCAGAAAATATCAACAAGAGGAGGCCCTTCCCAAGACAAATGTGCAGGGACCATAGGAAGGAGAGAAAAAGAAGATCATAAGCAATAAAATCACATAACAGCATCCCTAAAATGCCAGGAAAACACTGACATTGCTTCCTGCCACTTTTGTTATCAATCCAGCTGTAGCAATAAAGAGGGAATAAGAAACTCCCTTGTCTAGGTGGTGATCAAAGGAGCCAGCAGCTCTTCTTCCTAATAGTCACAAGTGGTTTCCTTTAAAAAATATAATCATTATTTCCGAGATAAAACCGTTTAAGTCCTGATGGATGGTTCTGGAAATTACTCCTCACTCCGCTGACAAGCTTATCTGGCCTCAAGTGAGGCCGGGGTATTTTGCTTGGACTGAGTTTGCCATAACCAGTAGGAAGCAAACAAAACCATATCTGTACTGCACTATGGGGTGCCTTTGGCTAAATTTCAGTATTTCCAAAAACCAGATTCAGTAACCTAAATGATAATGACACTCTTTAAACTGTTGGACTCAAGAGTATCCCTAACACTGTTGAGTCCATTAATGAGTGGGATGTACAACCACACTGTGAGAAATATACTCTGTCTCAGAGATTTTATGGTTTAAACATACAAAGAAGGTAAAAAAAAAACAGGAGATGCTGATGTCCCAAAAATCTTTTTCAACCTAGGCTATTCTATGATTTTTGGAAACAAAACTACTTTGGATGAATTTTAAAATGCAAGATAATTTTTATATCCTGCTTTTTTTGGCAGAATTAGTGCCAAATCTTGTGTGGAAAAATATATTAGTGCCTTTCAAGCAGTGAAACTTTATAATTGATGTTATTCACCTATTAGTAAGAATCTGCATAGCATTAAAACTTCAATTTGCCTTTAAATCCAATCATTTCACCTCTCAGATAGCCTTGTCCAGCATGCTGGCACAAGCCCTTTTTTAATGGTTTAAAGTTAAGTTCAAACAAGTTTATTACACAGCTGTGAAATTATATTGGCATATCCGGTAATCTAAGTCTGACATGAATCCCTGTGTGACAAGTGAAAACTCATTTCATTGCTTTCCTTTCACATTAATTCTTGCATTTTCACTGTTTTCAGAAGTGAATGCACTGTAGAAGGTATATTGTCAAAAATACATGATTATAGAGATAAAATTAGATCTTTAAATATTGGCTTTAAATGTCACTAACTTAATCAGTTTGGCGTTGGAATTAAGCTATGAAGAGACATTGTATGAAAATGAGACATCATATGAAAATGTTGCATTACATTAAATATTTCTTCACCCAAAGTAATCCCAGCCATGAATACTGCTTGTATCTGAAAGGAATAATTCCTGGCTCTCCTGTCTTTAAAACACAATCTTTAAATACAGAATTTTAAGGACTACTCTCTGATGGTGCATTGCCAGCTCTATCACACTGAGCATAACCAATATTTCTACATTTATGTGCCCTCTTCAGTTCCCACTGGACTTTCATCCATGACTTCTCAGGCTACACTTAGGCTGTGGATATTGAAGAAATCCCAGGAAAAAAATGACCTTTCAGACAAACTCCACTCTGCATTTCCCTGCTGCTGCCTGGGATGTGTTAAACATGCTGCTCACACTCCACATGGCACATGTGCGGCAGTTTCAGTCCAGGAAATACCAGACTGAAATGTGAGAGTCGTTACTTTTTGGGATTCAAATGTTGGCAGGTAGATGATGTCCATGGGGACTTGCTGGAAGTGGCTGTTTTCATCCAAATGAACCAAAAAGGGATGTTCCAGACAGGCTGTGAGCACAGCGGGGGAATTTCATCCCATTTTCTCCAACTGTTCCATATAACCACTGTCATCCACTCATCACTCTTGTCTCAGTGCTGTCTTGGTTTTACAGTTAAAATAAAATTTACGCATTAAACTTGCCCATTTTTGGACAATGCAGGCAGCTCTAAACCATTGACTGGTGCAGAACCACAGTCTTTCCAATGCTGATGAATCAACAAAATACAAATAGTATTAGAAAAAAACCCAACTTCTCCTTTTTGTAGTGCTAGCATTAGAAAATTCTTTTAATCCCAAGGCAGTCTCTCCAGCCCCTTTCCTAGTGATAATCCTGCTGGCTTTGGTCCAGCAGTGGCTGCCAAATGCCAGGGCAATGTGTTGTTAACACAAAATCTACAGATATTCTGGGGCATGAAGAAATGTAGTTCCCATAATAATAATAATAATAATAAAAAAACCCTCAAAAAATCTATCACATTCTTTGCAAAAATGCCAGAAATTCTTTTTTTGTTTTTGGTTTTGTTTATGTCACTGGTTAACTTTGCCTTTCTTAAAATTCTGTTTCTTCTCATGTGTTCAGCACAGAAGGAAAAAGTAAAGAAAACTCTGGGAAAGTGTAGGTAGAGAATTTCCATTTTTCCAGCAGAAAGGGGCTGTTGCAGATGGACCTGATCTAAATATCCCCAAATAATGATGATGGTGGGTGCAGCCTCTGCTTGGCATTCACAGCATTTGTACCACGAACTGATCCATCACTTTGAGGTGCTCAAAACAGGAAAATCCCACAATTCCATTTCTGGCTCAGAAAAGGGCTCATATAGCAAAAATGATATCACAGCACAGGGAAGTATAAGAGAACAAGGAACTTTTGTTTCCATGGCAATCCGAGCTCCTTCTCCAGACACAAGCACAAAGGCAATATGCTGAATGATTATCTGAAGGTCATGTTGTTCGTAGGAGAAAAAGTTAGGGAGAATGCGTTGGGATAAATTCCCCAGCCAGGATGCACACTGCATTTCTGACCAGTTCAAATAAACAACTGCTGAAGAAAATAATTGCCTTCATTAAGGGCATCAGTTTATTTTAAAATCTTTGTTGGCCCAAAGGGAACAGAAGCCTGCTCAGGATGATATTTTGCACCATTATATGATATGTTCAGAGATGAATGTTGAGATTCGGGGTGTATTTGGCATCCCTCACCTGGTAAAATAATTATATTCTCTTTAAAGTTAAGTAGATCTTAAAACTGAGTAAAATGTCTACATGTAAGAGCTTGTTTATGTTTCCAGCCATTTTTTCTGTGGTAAGAATCACTCTTCGAAGGATCTGCCTTATCAACAAGCGCAAACAGGGCTTTAAATGCCAGGATACTGAGGCTGTGCAGGTGAGCAGAACCTTAGTACCTGTCCCTGTTACACGTGTAAGAAACAGGCATCAAAGAGCCACATAAACGCTCAATGCAGTTTCCTTTGTATTTCCCGGTGTCAGGTTTAGGTTTCCATTCCCTCTGAGATGGTTTGACCTTGTTGACAGCAGGGGTAAATGCTTTATGCAGCAAAGAAAATGACTTTAGAAAAGTGTAATTCTCTTTTCTTGCTCCATTCTGTGCCTCATGATTTACTACAGAGCTGAAGTACAAAGGAACAGAACTTCACTGGTGTTCAGGAGGAAGGCTATTTTTAGAGTCATTTTGTTGCCAAAGCATATAGAAACCTTATGTGCTACCTCAGAAACTTACCCTGGAATGGCAAGGAATACAGAGATGCCTGGGTTTTTGTCTTTTTTTTTCCAACCACAAAGCTTTGCTCCAACTAAAAAATTATTTTCCAAATGAGAAGTTGCAGGAGTCACTGAGCTGTCTGAAGTTGAATTAAACCTAAATGTGTGGTCACTGATTGTGTGGTATAAATACAAATTAAGATCCTCAGCAAGGACGATGCTTACAGGTACACCTTTACCTTCTCCTCAGTGAAATGCATTCCTGAATCTGCACTCTCTAGAGTCATTCAGGTTGGAAAAGACCTCTAAGATCATTAAATCCATCCATTCCCCCAGCACCGCCAATCCCACACATGTACCCAAATGCCACATCCACAAAGCTTTTAAATCCTTCCAGGGATGGGGACTCCAGCACTGCTCCGGGCAGCCTGCTCCAATGCTTGATCACCTTTTCCATGATGAAACCTCCCCTAATATCCACTCTAAACCTCCTCTAGCAGGGATCCTGCCAGGGGCTAGGAAGGGCTGGGAGTGCCTCCTTTTCCAGGGGTGGTGTTGAAATTGGCTCCAAATACGTGGCTTGAGAAGTGTTAATTCAGCTTAGAGAGCAAACCATCATCTTCCAAATAAATCCTTCATGGGAACAGAGGGGGAAGCCCTGCTCAGACCACAGCATGTTGTGTCTCACTGCAGCAGGACAAACGTTTAAAGCCAAGTGTAGAATGATTTCTACACTCTCACTGGCCTCATTTCAGGGGAGGAGGGTGATGCTAGTTACAGTTGTTTTCTGCAAAAATCTCGGTTTGCTTTATCTCCTTCCACATCGGCAGGTTTTTACAAGTTATTGTGAGACTTTCCAGGCAAAAGAAAAAAACAGCTCTTAGGCCCAAAACATCTGAGCCCTCAGTGATCTTCATACTCCTGTGCCACTCTTAGAAGAAAAACCTCCTTTCCTGTAAGTTGTTTCTAGGATGCTGACAGATAAAAAAAGTAGTAAAAACGTTTTATGGTGAAGTAGATCAAAATTGAGCCTAGAGACAGACTTTTGTGTGGTTTCAGCGGGCTAAATTGATGCACATCCCAAAAAGAGAGGTGGGTGTGGAAGGGGAAGCTGCGAATCCACACCCACACCCACACCCACAGAAAATATTAAAACCCTAAAAATAAAATACAGGGGAGCTGGTTATTTGCACAGGTTGATACCCAGGAAGAGGTATTGATGAATGGTTGGATGAATTAATCTTTCTGAAGGGTAATTACAGAGAGAGAGGAGAGGGAGTTATTTGTGGTGACTGCGGGAGGAGCAGCAATGGGTTCAGTGCTGCCTGATGTCCTGCAAAGTTCTTCCCAGCAGAATGCAAAATTTCCCCAAATGACATTCCTCAGGTCTTTGATGAAAGTACACTCAGCTTTGTATTTTATGAAAATGCTTCTTTATGCTTGAAAATGTTGATACTCACCTCTGTGTCCATCTTTAAACACTACAGCGAGTTAAGTAATGATTTGCAGCTAAAGCTCCTTTAGTTGCCAAAAAGCCAAGTTTATTTTCCTTCTCTAGGTATGTGAGTGTTCATAATGTTTTCAGAAGACTGGCTGTGCTGCAAACGGCAGCAAAATTAAACACATTTTCTGTAGCTTGTGCTCTGCCCTCAGAAATGAAGACCAAGGCAGGAGGGGATTGGTTACTCTGGAAAGGGAAAACAAGGTAAGAATATTTGTGAAATCACTAAGAGGGGATTTCCAGGATATTCAGCCTGCTCCCACACTGCTCCCAGAGGCAGAGGTAACAAAGCCATCTATTACAGATAAAAGGGTCTCAAAGTTTGATGGGAAGTAGCTTTTCATCAAGTAAGGTTTATTGATTATGTACGTATAATTCAGCAAAGCAGTGAAAAAGTACATTTTATTGTAGTTTAAAAAACAAAAATTCTGATATTTAAAAAAAGAAAGATGCATAGTTTTCAGATTTAAAGGGAAAAAAAAGGAAAAGTTCAGGATAAAAGTACAGCTGCATTTTTATAAAAGGAAGGACAACAGACACAATATAATCACTACATTCCTTTTGGAACAGCAACTAAGAAAGCAAGGATGATCATTGCATATATGGGCTTGGATCACCCACTGCCTGGAAACCAAATATATCAAAAGATACAGGTACCAAGACATGAAATGATGCTTATTATGGTATTAAAATGATGAGAAACACACCAAAAATGCAAGCACAAAGCCAGGATAAAGACTGAGGAAACAGATGTAATGCTTTCTCCCAGCTGACTGGACCGTGGCAAGAAATACAATCTACATGATGAAAATATAAGCCGGCATTTTCAACACAGGAGTAAAAATTCATATTTCATGTGAGCCAACTGTTGCACATTTCTTTCAGCACTGAAGGTTATTTTAGAGGTATGAAAAAGATGAAAGGTAAGATTTTGCTCTCAGACAAATTGATTTCATTAGCGACACTGGCTTGCGTAGCACAAAACATCNCCGCCGTCCCACATCCCACGGATCCCCCGGGTGCCCAGGGTGGCAGTGCCAGCAATGACCCCGGCCAGGCACGGGCTCTGCGTGCCCACCCCCAGCTCCCAGGGGAGGGAAACACTCTGGCCACGGGCTGGGAGGAGAAGGCTGCCTGCCAAGTTGACTTTTCTTGGAATAAGCGCTCTCTTGGATGAGCGGCGCGCAGGAGGAGCGAGGAGCCCGGGGACGGAGCGGANCTTTGTATTTTATGAAAATGCTTCTTTATGCTTGAAAATGTTGATACTCACCTCTGTGTCCATCTTTAAACACTACAGCGAGTTAAGTAATGATTTGCAGCTAAAGCTCCTTTAGTTGCCAAAAAGCCAAGTTTATTTTCCTTCTCTAGGTATGTGAATGTTCATAATGTTTTCAGAAGACTGGCTGTGCTGCAAATGGCAGCAAAATTAAACACATTTTCTGTAGCTTGTGCTCTGCCCTCAGAAATGAAGACCAAGGCAGGAGGGGATTGGTTACTCTGGAAAGGGAAAACAAGGTAAGAATATTTGTGAAATCACTAAGAGGGGATTTCCAGGATATTCAGCCTGCTCCCACACTGCTCCCAGAGGCAGAGGTAACAAAGCCATCTATTACAGATAAAAGGGTCTCAAAGTTTGATGGGAAGTAGCTTTTCATCAAGTAAGGTTTATTGATTATGTACGTATAATTCAGCAAAGCAGTGAAAAAGTACATTTTATTGTAGTTTAAAAAACAAAAATTCTGATATTTAAAAAAAGAAAGATGCATAGTTTTCAGATTTAAAGGGAAAAAAAAGGAAAAGTTCAGGATAAAAGTACAGCTGCATTTTTATAAAAGGAAGGACAACAGACACAATATAATCACTACATTCCTTTTGGAACAGCAACTAAGAAAGCAAGGATGATCATTGCATATATGGGCTTGGATCACCCACTGCCTGGAAACCAAATATATCAAAAGATACAGGTACCAAGACATGAAATGATGCTTATTATGGTATTAAAATGATGAGAAACACACCAAAAATGCAAGCACAAAGCCAGGATAAAGACTGAGGAAACAGATGTAATGCTTTCTCCCAGCTGACTGGACCGTGGCAAGAAATACAATCTACATGATGAAAATATAAGCCGGCATTTTCAACACAGGAGTAAAAATTCATATTTCATGTGAGCCAACTGTTGCACATTTCTTTCAGCACTGAAGGTTATTTTAGAGGTATGAAAAAGATGAAAGGTAAGATTTTGCTCTCAGACAAATTGATTTCATTAGCGACACTGGCTTGCGTAGCACAAAACATCCTGGTCTGCTGGGAAGATGTTTCAGGGAGAACAAATATCAGGATTATCCCAAAAAGAGTGAGAAAAAGGGCCACAGATGAACCATGCTCTTCCTGATTTTCAGCTGGGCTGAACCCAGGGAGCTGCCATGTACCCCAGGAAAAGCCTCTTGGAACTTGGCACATGGTATGTGTTGAGCTGTATTAGTTATAGATAACTTGCTATAAGTTGCTGTGAAATAATAAACTACTGCAAAGTATATCTAAAGCTTTATGATTTAAACTGGATTATTGAAACAATAAACTATAAGTTACTATAAAGTAATAGAACTATATATATATAATATAGTTCAATATCTATAAAATAAAATACAGTTTTATGTCTATAAACTAAGTTATACAGAAATTTTGTTGCCATATGCATGCAAACCAATACCAACAGGGGAGGCTGGGATTGGAGCTGGAGATGGATCCGACTTTGTA
>WBMY01000656.1:245698-341012 GCA_013397315.1 Donacobius atricapilla | reverse complement strand
GAGTGTCCGTGTGTGCGAGTGTCTGAGTGTCCGACTGTCCGACTGTCCGTGTGTCTGTGTGTCCGACTGTCCGAGTGTCTGAGTGTCCGAGAGTCAGTGTCTGAGTGTCCCAGTGTCAGTGTCTGAGTGTCCGTGTGTGCGAGCGTCTGCGTGTCCTTGTGCCAGTGTCCGTGTGTCCGTGTCCGAGTTTCCGACTGTCCGTGTCCGAGTGTCCGAGTTTCCGTGTGTCCGTGTCCGAGTGTCCGTGTGTCCGGCTGTGTCACTGCCCCTCCCCGCAGCCCCGTCCCGCGGCGGCTCCTGCGAAGCAGCGCCCGCCTCGGGCTCCTTCCCCCGCCGCTCCCGGAGCGCTTTTCGGGCTGCCCAAACTTTGTCCTCTCTCCAAATAAAGTTCCAGGAGTGCTGCGCAGGCGAGCGATGATCGCCCGTGGCCGCTGCCGGCTCTGCCTCGCCTTCTGCACCCTGGGGCTGGCGCTGCTGGGGGATGTGTCCCGCGCTGTCCCCATGGACGAGCAGGATTATTACCTGCAGGAAATTACCAACAGGGATCACTATTACTCCTTTCCATATCCTGGGGAAGAGTTCTTTCCTTTCACGGAGCAGCCCGGAGAGGAGGGACCAATCCGTGCTGCAGAGACGGAGGAGCGTCCCGGCTTCAAACCGAGCAGGAAGGAGTTAAAACAGAAGAAAAACAACAAAAAAGGAAAATCCGTTCTTGAAACGCCACCAGGTAACTTTCCACCTCCCCCTCCGGAGTTTGGAGCCTGTTGAATCTCACGCTGACTGACTTTTAGCATTAATGAATATTCAGTTAATGGCAGTCTTGGTAATAATAACAGTAAATGTGGTTGTGGTGATGATGGTGACAAGACATTAAATTTTAATATCCCACAGAACAGACCTGCAGACCTTTCGCGTACTTTGAAACAATCTCTTTACTTGAAAGGGAAAGAGTTAAAGCGTCGGAATGTTTTAATACTGCCGTACTCTGGCTAGTCTGTGGACTTCTCCTTCTTAATTATTCTTAATTACACTTGGCAACTGGCTTGCTGTGAAAGCTGCTGTTCTCTAAGCAAAAGGACAGAGACAGATTTCATAGTCAAAGGTGATTATATATAGTGACAACTCACCTTATCCCTTGTCACTTTAATCTTAGAGAGGTTTCTGAATAAATTTCACTTCTAAACCTGTGAATTTCTCTGAGATTTCACTTTGAAGCCCTCCAGAGGAAGATATGTAAACAGAGCTCTTCCCGTAAAAGACTAAGCCCTAACAAGCTCAATTTAATTATTGGCCAGTTGAGTAAAGAAATTCAACAGCAGCAAAAACACCTTATAATAAACCGGCCACCCTTAATTCCATTTCCTGAAGTTTGCAGAAACGTGATCAGCTTTTACCACCCACTTGTTCCCATTAACACCTAATTGCACCACCCCAAAAGAGTAAATCCTTTATCTGTTCCCTGACTGTCTGATAGGTACTGTACTGGTTTGGGATACTTAGAAGTGGGTTTGGTCCATGAAGTTTAGAGTTATAAAATTTGGGGCCAAATCTCACTCGCCTACAGCTGAACTTCGCTTTACTTCAGGAGGAAACTTCAGTAAATGACTGGGGCATATGGCACAAAATCTGTGATTTAGAACCATCCCTACAGCAGAACAGGGGATCAGGGGTTGTAGAGTGGCTTCAGCTTTATCCAGTGACATCCAGCAGATAGCGAACAAAATATTTTAAATTTAATGTTAACATTAATAGAAATCAATTAGCATTTGTGCAGCAAAAAGATGGGCTTTTATCCTAATAAATAGTGATAAGAAAATGTCATTTCTAAAGTCTGGGAAACCATTTGTGGGGCGGGCAGAGTGGCTTGTCAGGGTAACTCCAGGCAGAAGTCAAGGGTGGTGGCAGATGCACCTTGTCTGGGGAGCAGAGACATGAGACATCTGTGTCTCTGTCTCCTCATGTTGGAAAAACCCAGCTCGACAGAGACAGGGCCACTGAGAGGCGTTTCAAAGGATTTTATTCCATTATCAATCTGGTAGAAGAGTGAGACGCAACAGATGTAGAACTTAGATCCATTTTGTCAGAAGCTCAACTATTTCTTTGTTACAATGCCTTATAAATGTTTTTCAGCCTAATTAGCATGTGCCACACAATGCTGCTAATACTTCTAGCACCAATCACCTATTATTTTACCCCACAAGGTCTCACTACTATGCACCTTTCACAGTTCTAATTCTCCGAAACATCTGGTCTGTTTGCAAGGCCATAGTTTGAAACTTGTTTCCAGTTCAGCTTCTCTCTCAATGATGTCTTCTCTATTCCACCGCCTTCCTAAGCACACCTTACCTCAGAATTTGCACACAGATGTTTAAGACCATGTGAGTTTTCAGTCAGGCTTTGAGAATCCTCTACAAATCCACGTCTCACATCTCCCCCTCTTTCTTTTCAAACGCCTCTGTGTTGCCCCGTCTCTGTAGAGCGGGGCTTTTCCAACATCCTCAAGGTCCAGCAGCTTCCCAAGGGGATGGCACTGCCTGGACCATCTCAAGGACGGCCTTATCAGGTTTATTGTCTCAGTATGGTCATTGCAGTCTACACCAGACCATCTGGGAATATTCTTGTTTCAATGTCTCATCTGGTTGGTTTTTTAAATTGAGGAAAGAAAGGCTCCTCTTTCCACCTCCGCAGACTGAATCGGGTGGATTATGACAGGGCAAGGGGGAACCACTTCCCACTGCCAGAGGGCAGCGTTAGATGGGATATTGGGAATAAATCCTTCTCCGGGAGGGTGGGCAGGCCCTGGCACAGGGTGCCCAGAGCAGCTGTGGCTGCCCCTGGATCCCTGGCAGTGCCCAAGGCCAGGTTGGACACTGGGGCTGGGAGTAGCCTGGGATACTGGAAGGTGTCCCTGCCATGGCTGGGGAGGCACTGGATGATGTTTTAAGATCCTTTCCAACCTAAACCATCCCATAAATTCATGACCATGGGAAACAGTTGGATATTAAAGCTCTGTAATTAGGTTTTTTGGTTCCTCATTGTGGTGGAGACAATCGAGATTTCCATCCTGTAGTGGGATGTTCTGTGGTTCATCTCTGCTTTCACCTTCCCTGTTGGCTTTTTCCCAACTTTCCCAGCACTTGGGGATTCACACTTGCTTTAAACATGAGAGGGATGAGAAGAGAATCCAATCCACGAGGACAAAATTCATTTATCTTTACAGACAGGCATGTTCCTCATTCCCCACCTGCTGCAATGAGCACAGGGGGAGGGAGAGGCTCCTGGTGCACCGCCAAAAGCAGCTGGAAATGGCTCAGTCCCACCTTCCACTGCAAGTTTGGGCTCTTTGGGCACAGCTGAGCTTCCAAGCTTTCACCAGCCTTGTGCAATAAAGAGGTTTCAAAGCCTCTGAGCTTTTAAAAAAATAGCCAGAGGTACAACAAGCAACTGATCTCCTCCACCAAACACCTCCTCCTTGATCCAGGTTATGAGTGATCGACATCGACTCAGCAAACTGGCTGCTGGACTTATTTATATGGGAAAATTCAGTGGATTTCCCTGGGAGCAGCTGAGCAATTTTAACTGCAAGAGGCATTGCAAGCCCCGGGGTGAAGGCCCAGCGAGGAGAACGGTCACCACTTGTTACAGACGTGAGTGAAAGCAGCGGGGTTTCAGCAGGAAGTGTCATCCAGTTTGAGCTGCAGTGTTACAAGTTCTGGCTATAATACTGAAAGCAGTGTTACGAGTTCTGGCTATAATACTGAAAATTTCTCTTTCCTCCTCACCCAGAGGCAGGCAAGGGCAAGGTCCTGCTGGGGCAGTAACTCTGATGCTTAGTGCCACTGTCCCCGTGTCACCAGGGATCAGTTGGGAATGAGGATCTGACAATCTGGCCCTCACAGGGATGTTTAAATACTGATACACACCTGTATTTACTCACATTTGGATGTTGAGAGGACAGCTAGAAATAATAATAGCAGCTGTCAAACAGATAATAATAACCATAAATCTGGCTGGGTAAGAATGTGTGTTGTGCTTATATGTACACAACTGTGTTTATGCATCTCTCCAGAAGTGGAATTAATTTATTGGACATGCAGTAAATACCAAAATTTGGGGTTTGTGAGGCTCGCTGGCAGCCAGGACATGTGGGATTAATTAGTTGTAACAAACAATAACCTGGCTGGGAGCTGGGATGGAGAAGGAGGAGGAATGGGAATGTGTGATGTGCCCTTTGGCTGAGCAGCTGGTCCTGATCAACCCCAGCTTTGAATCAAAGTGGAAATCAAACGGAACAGTCTCAAGGACATGGCACTAAACAGATGACACACACTCCATTGATTTCAGCTAATTACTGAAGGTGGCCAGAATATATATATTTTCAATCTGTGAAATATTAATGTAGAAAGAAATCCAGTTAATTCCAGTGGGTTTGCAATTCATTGTCCAAAGTATTCAAATCAATATTTGCAAATAGTCAATGCAGGTAAAAGTTAAAAGTATCAATCTGCCTCTTTGTCCTTTAAATCCCTCATAAATTAGGTGGTACTAGGTCATCCTTGGAAAGCAAACAGCTGGATTGACAGGTTTCGTGTATATAAACAGATTTCCATTTTCTAATCCCATCCTTGTTTGTATAGGCCTCTATCCAAAGCCCATTCAAATCAGTGGAAAGAGTCTTGTTAACATCAATGTTTTTATTTATAAGGCTTTTAATAGAGTTTGATACACGGTACCTCAGCTACCATCTGTGGGGCAGATCCCTTCAGAGGCTGGGGGTCTGACTACAGGCAAAAATTCGTCATCAAGAGATTTATGGGGCTGAAGTGCCCAATAACCTCCTCAGTGTTGCCCAAACCTGCCACAATGAAGTCTGTAATTATTTTGATTTGATCTACAAAACTTAAACTTGTAGTCCTTGCAGAGCCATACCTCAATTCTGAATGTATTTAGAAAATAAAGGAGTGATGTTTATTTGTATGGCCGTGCTCAGAGTGGGGCTTAGAGCACATTTGTTCTGTATTTCACAGATCTCCCAGTGTTTGATCTCCGCACAACCCAACATTTGTCTGTGTTTAGCTGAAATCAGGATTTTCTTTGTCTCATCTCATTTGGTGCTCTCCCCAGGCTTGATGAAACTCCTCAGATGCATCAGTGTTTACTTGCCCCATATTTGTTTATTTTTCTGCAATCATGCCACCTGTTCAATAATGCAGTTCTTAAGGGGTTTGGTTTGTCATTTCCTTTTAATTCATGTAGTGCATAGGATGGGCCAGGTCTTTTCTGGGACATGTGTGTGAGGAGGAGTCAGTCAGGGAAGGCAAGGAGAGGATAAAATGGACAGTGCAGACAAACATGGAAATAATCCAGCAGAGAGAATTAGAATTTATAAAAATAAACTGATAGTACTTTAATTGAGATGTTTATCAGGATAATGAAAGCTTGGAGAGAGATCAGTGAGTGAATGAGGAGGGAAAGCTGAATCACAGGGACGTTATTCAGGAAAAATTGGAGATATTTTGGTGCGAAATGGGGGCGAAGATCTGAAGAGTGTGTGAAGTTAAAAACATGACAGGTTTGGGGTGTTACTGGGCTTTGCATGGTGATTTTGATCACTAGAAAGAAGAAATGACAAAGTGACACGTAAGGCATTGAACTGACAGCTGAAAGCACTTGAGACCTGGTCACCAAGATACACCAGCACAGAATTTCTCATCTGCTCACCGGTGCTGCTCTTTTCTAGTTCTTTGCTATCCCATCTCTTAAACTTTCCTCCTCTGAGCAGCCAAAAGTGGAGCACTCCTGTGACCTAGAACACAGATTTTAATTTTAAAGCTTTTGCTTTAAAATAATAGGAACTTTTAAGAATGAACTTCCTGGCCCTAGCTGGATATCCCATGAATTTTAATATGACCTGTATTGCATCCTAATTGCCTTATGTGACGAGCAATGTGGCTTTTAATGAGCTTTCTTTCATCGACCAGCCTCTATTTTCTCCTCAGCACTTCTAAAATATGCAGAATAATGAAATGTTCACTATTCCATTTAAGAGCCCATCCTTTAAAGAATGTCACAACAAAAGAGGACAAGGGATGACTAAGAATGAACAATGAGCAATAGCCTCAAAATTGGCCAAACCTTTTTGATTAGCATCTTTCCTTACCCATGGCTTCAATGAATAATGTAACATGAGAAAGAAAAAAAATGGGAATAAACACATTTGATTATGCCAGAGAAAACCACTTTCAAAGATAAGTCTTCCAGCAGCCTTCTCTGAATTCAGCCTCATGTTTCAGGTGAGAAAAAAATGTCTCTTTAAAAAGGGGATGATTGCACTGAATAGGTTTTAATAGTCTCAACCTGAGCCTAGAGTTGTTCCTGCAATGGCAGCATATTAAGAGACACTCATTAGCTGAATTCAGTCTTGGGGTTTAATGTTATTATCTCTTCAGTGAGCTGGCTAGACAGGTCAATCCCATGGCTCAGAACCAAATTTCACTTATTTCTTCTGGGTTTGGAATGAAGATTTCTGTCAGCTACATGAGCTTCAAATGTGTCAGAAAGATGAAGTAGTGGAAGTAGAAGCTGTGGTGCAGAAGAAGTAATTTCCTGAATTTTCAATATCTGAGCTGGGATTTTTAAGTCTTGCCCAATTCACTGTCTGTGTAAAAAGCGAACTACCAAAAGAGTGGTGTTCTGAGTACAGAGCTGGGATTTAAATGTCATATTCACACAGTGGTTGCTTGTGATTTTATTGTGATTATGCAAAGGGTGCTCTGGATTTGGTCTTCTTGTCAGGCCTCTGGTGAGGTGATGTCTTGTGGGATTATTTGGTTTATGTAAATACAAATATGTGCCTTTAACACTGCGTACTCAGGGAAAACAGGAGCAAACAAGGCTCTGATGTAGTTAAAATTCGTTGCCTTTTAAAATGCACTTTCAAATTCAATGCCTGGAAAACGAAATGAGGATGTTCAGAGGAAACTGGCCAGCCCAGAGATGGGTCTCCACCACTGCTGCATTTTCCTGACGAGGATTCCTAAGCCACAAATTCCTGCATCTTTCAGGGTCAAGCCTTGCTCCTTTGGAGCCTTCTTCTGGCTATTTCAGCTTCAAAGGGGATTTTGGTGGGGTGTTTGCATATCTAATCAAGCAATGAGAAACACCTACATTAAACCATTAGTAAAACTCACCGCAGTGTTAATTCATTACTTCTGATGCAACCACATTTATAATTTCCTTGTGGCACAGCAAAAGGAACGTTGATGATTCCATTCCCCTGCTGTTTTAACATCCCAGTGTGGGCAGGAGCAGGGTATTCTGGATGCCTGCTCTGTGCTGGGAGGGATGGAGCACCATCACAGAGGAGCAGGGCATTTTATTCTTCGTGCGCTCGCCAGGCAGTGCTAAATCAACTTGTCAGGTGTAAAAGGAAAGCTGTTTCTCTTTTCTACCCGTAGCTAAAAAAGGCAACAAAAAAAAGGTGAGAAAACCAAAGATAATGAGGAGATGCCAGCTGGTGACTCAGGGAGTCAGAGTGCCTGTGAAGGCATCAGAGGGAGTGTGTGCAGATCACTCCGGGCATCTTCAGAGCACTTGGGTTTAGCTGTTAATGCCTCGAGCCCTGCTCGAATTGAATTACAAAGGATATTCTGCTGATAGAGATCTGAAGTCCTCTTTTGGGCATAAAGCTCTTCCCTTCTGGTGGGGAACATCCCGGTGGCAGCCAGCAAGGCTTTGCACCATCTTATTGTGGGTTAAATGGAGAAAAGGAAAGACAAGGGCTTCATTCCTTATTTGCTCAGTGGTTTACATTATTTCTGGAAAAAAAAAAAAAAAAGGCAAAAAGCTTTAAAGTGACTTTTTGATTCTGGAGCAGTGTTTAAAGGAACTGTATTATAAATGGGAATAAGCCCCAATAGACTGTGAAGCATACTTTATAACAATACATTTCAAAGAATGGGATAATATTACTTTATCAGAAGTGGAGAAACTAATTTTTTTCTTGACTTAGGAAGAGTGAATAATTTCCTATTCTGACATACAAATGCCCCCCCAACCTGCACTGCCGGGGCTCTGTGGGGCTGCATTGCTGCGATTTGACATTGCAGAAAAGTGAAAAAAAAAAAGCTAGCAAGCTTCTGAGGACCACAGTGGCTTCCAGTAGCTGTGACTCATGGCTGGGGCTGAGCTGATTTAGGAGTGAAAGTACCCAGATACAGGATTAATCTTCTGTTTCTTTGTGGTGATCTACCTGTGTCTGTACAGGTCTGTAAATAACAGTAAATAATAGTTTTGCTCCTGCTTTCACACAAGCATTAGCAGAGTGCTGTAACTGCAAAAGTGCATCCAACATGCCGAGCAAGAAACAGAGTAAAAGTTATGTACATAAGTTAAACAGGGATCATAGTTCTAAGTCATTTTACTTTCTGCTACACACTGTATCTGCTCTGTAGCTTCTAGCTACTGGCACAGAAATAATTCAAAGTGGACAGTGGAGGTGATTAATTGAGCTTTTTTTATAGGAGGGTTAATTACTTACAGATGTATTTTGTGGTTTACTTTTTTTTTTTTTTTAAATGAATTGCCAGACAGACTTCTTGTGTGACTGTACATCAGCCTGGGGCTGCTGGTGAATTATTTAAAGTATGCACCTGGCTAAACTGTTCTCCTGTAATCAACGTGATTCCCAAAGACCAAGTCCAACTGAGATCTTCCGTGAAGTTGATAGTAAAGAATTGTGTGTATATCTATAGTTATAAACTTAAAAAATATGGGAATTCTGAAAGTTCTACAGTGGGACTCAGTTGGATAATGCACCAGAGTTTGGTGTTCATGTTGGTTCTTTCTTTTGGACCTGAGCAGCTCATCTAGGCAGTGGCTGATAGACTTTCCTAAATCTGATTTTATTGCTCAGGTTATGGGGCTTGAGTGCTTCCTGAAGGCGTTTTCTTCCTTGCTCTCCCATGTATCACAAATTTAGTGGTTTTCTTGTTGCTTCCCCTCATTTTGGCTCTATGGGATTAATCCTTCTGGCTGGGACCTGGAAGAGACCCTGAGGGTGAAGCCCAAATGTCCCTGCTTGTCTTCCAGGAGGTCTGCAGTCCCCACTGTCCCCAGATTGGCTTTTTATCTGTTTCCTCATTTGTAATTTAGAAAGCAAAGCAGCCTCCTATTTCAAGGGAGTTGTGTTTGAAAGGGGAAGCAGAGAGCAAGGACGAGCATCCCCTTCCTTTTCCACATCCAGGATTTACAGGAAATGCCAAGCCCATCAACCATCCTGGTGTGCTGGGACAAGGCTCTGCAGTGGGAGCAACCTGAGACCCATCTTTGCCCCTCTTATCCCGAAAACAGAGTATTTTTGTGTTCTCCCCTTCAGAGACACAGTGATCCGTGGTGACAGGTTTGTGGCTCCTCACGCCTTTCAGGGTGCTCCTAAAACATCTGCCAAAGGAAGGGAACAGTTCAAAGTGTTTTGGAGGAGCTGATCACAGACTTGGATGTCAGCACTCCCTACACCACTGACCAGATTTGTCTCAAACACACCCTTTTCCCCCCCTAAAGATAATTTCCAGTAGTGTAATGAATTTTCCTCATGCACAAGGCAGAGGATGTCTGAAAACAAGGGACCAAATCTCAGCCTTCCCAAGAATGCTTCGCTGACTGATAACAGAAACTGCAATTTCAGCCGAAAAACCTTTCCTATGTCATTGCCTAAAAGTAGAACTTCAGCCCTTGACAACATGATTTTTCTCCTTTTTTCCCCTAGTTGCTCATGTACTGAAAAATACTTTCAAAGGGTTGGACTTGATGACCTCGGAGGTCTTTTCCAACCTTAATGATTCTGCTATTCTAAGTTACATTTCAGAAGCAGTTAGAATTGTGTTTGTCATCACAGGCTGGATGGGAAGTACCCTATCCCAGAGGACAGACCCAGTTTTATCCCAGGGTGTGTAGACTGCACTGTCTTTAAATTCCAACCAAAAATTCCAATGAGAGCTCTGCCAAAAGTAAATCTGGGCTATATATGGGCGATGTAGATGGCTGGTGGGGGGGCTGAAATTTCCCATGGTAAATCTGCAGTGGATTTGGATTTGTTACAGGTTGGGGCTGACCCAAGAAGACGGGGATGTGTCCCAGCCTTCAGTGAATGTCCTTGCAGCAGGAGGCCAGAGCTCTTACACTGCTGGGGAACAGCGGGATGAGGAGTAGCCAGGCCCAGCACACACCTCAGCTCAGACAAAGAGAAAAGTGTCTGACAGCTCTCCTGGGGGATATTTTGTTCCTCAGGCTCCTCTGGATAATTTTGGGTCCCAGCAGAGGGCTGCAGTCCAGAACTCCTGCAGGCTTCCCAGATGAGTGGCTCAGATCTAGACCAGCTCCTTCGCCTTGCATTGAGTACGTGGAAGTGACAAAAAGGGACCCCAAAAGTCTTGATTCCATCTGGTAGTGGAATAAAGATTGGGGGATCATATACAGAATCAGAAATGTGAGTGAACTCTTGAGTGTTCTTTCAAAGACAATTGAAAATTCTGACAAAGTGAGTCTGGGTACTGCAGAAGCCAAGAGATGGATGAAAGGCATGAGCCTCAGAGAAGAAAGTAAGAAAATGGATAAATTCCTCAGCTGTCAAACTTGCAGGAATGAAGGCTGAGGGATCTGGGGCTGGTAGCATGTGGAATAAAAAATCCTGCAGACACATCTGATTTGTTCCATGTTCCAAAGATGAACTTGGGTTTTTTGGTGCTCGAATTCCAGTCAAATGGCAATCAGGCATGTAGACTCCCTGCTGTCTTACAAGAGGAATAAAATGGGAAACTTTTAAAATATGATTAAAAAGTATGCTAGTATGGAGTTAGTGCAGGTAAAATGCTGCAGAATTCTTTGAAAAAGTGGACAGAAAATAGCACAGAACTTTTCCTCTTTCCATATTTCTGCTCATTAACCCAGAATCAGATTTTTTGCCTTTCCAATTAGGAAGTGGAAAAATGAGGAGTTTCATGCTCAGGGAAGCTTGCCTTGAAGCTTTCCCTATTCCATAGCTTTTCAAGCACAGAATACCTGCACTTAGCAAATACTTTTGGCTCCTGTGGGTGGGAAGAAGGATGGACTCTCCAAGAGAGCACTGGAGTTAATAAGTCCCAAATCATGACCTGAACTTTTCACATCAACACCTTGATGTTTTGCACTGGAGGTGAATCTCTTGGTGACAATGTGGGCACTTTTTTTCCAGGGAAGGGATGTCAAACCTCACTGGGCAACTGGTGAAAACTAGAGTTTATCTGAATGCACTCCTGAACATTCCTCCTAAGGTCCCCAGGCTGGGAAATGTGTTGCCTTCAGCTTGGATTCTTGGGCTTTCAGCCTGGAGCAGGCAGACGTGAACACAGTTTTATCCTCACTAATAACTCAGATTCCAATTCATTTGGAGCTCCTGACACACTTTTGCTTTGAACCAGTGAGGCCTCCAGTGTGCTAAATGTGGAGCCTGTGATTATGAGCCTTCGCTGGACCACGGCTGAATTGTTAAACAAAGCAGAAAAGATGTTTGGACAGAATGAATTTTGGGAATCTTTTGTGGGCTGCATAAGGCTGCATGACCGTAGGAAGCTGGAATAGGGAGAAAGGAGCTCTGAACACTCAGCCATTTGGGTTGGAGAGGTGCCCACCCTTGGAGATATTTATCTGAACCTTGCCTGAACTGCTTTATCTCCTTTCCTCCATAGCTTGGAGCTGGAGCTTCACACCAACTTCCCAGCTTAAGCCCCAAACCTTCCCTATAATCCTCTCAGAGATACCCAAAAGCAATGTCTTCCTCAATTTTAGCATTTCTCTTTCTGCAGACACCAAGCTCAGAGCCTTGAGAAAATGCTGAGTGTTCAGAATTTAAAAGGTAATAACCAAGCTTTTAAATTCACAGATTCCTGGTGCTTGCTTGAGCTTGAGGCATTTAAAAATTCATTTATTGAGTTATTTCTGTAAGCTGACTTTTCCATGATTAGTTCGGAGGCAGGTAGAGAGGGGGAAGTTGAACAGAGACATCTGGTATGTCCAAATGTCATCTTCACAATGGACACATGAAAGCTAAAAAGTCACCTGAGAGCCGAAATCCTTGGGAAGATGAGCAAAAACTCAGGGACTCACACCTGATGAAATGCGGGAAAGGGAGAGCCTGGCTGCAGAGGGGGCTTTCTGAGCTCCTGAACAAACAAGCCTTTCTCCAAAGCTCTGGGGAGGAGCTGATTCCCTTTGCAAGCTGGCCTCTGGCCTTCAATTTTCCGTGTTTTCCAGTGGGATCGCTGTGCTCCCCTGGGGTTTGTGTCCCCTGAGTGAGCCCAAATGCCAACTGGAGTCCTCTTCCTAAGGGAAGCCCCTCTCATGCACCCCTACGGTTCCATTCCTCTTTTCTTCCTTATTTATTTCTGGGGTTTAGTTTGGGATGTGGATTTTTTGGTTGTTGTTGGGGTGGGATTTTTTTGTTTAGTTTTTGTTTTTTTAAATAAAAGAGGGTACTCACGCTTCAGTCCAGGCCTGGATTTGATTTTCTTGGATCTCAGCGTTTTAGTTATTTTTTGAAATCTTGCTTCTTGGTGCTCTGAAATCCTAAATCCTCTGCTCTCAGGGTACTTCTCAAGGGTGCAACAGCTGGAACCTAGTTGGCTTTAAAGGAAACAAGAAAGCTCTGTTATATGAGTTCCCAAATCTTTTGCTTTTCTGCACTTCTGGGTATATCCAAAGAACCTCTGGTTATTTTCTATGTGCACCCGGTCAATTTTTTATCCCTCTACTGAAGCAGTTCTCCACTGTTTGGGATTTAAATGTATGAGTTACTTCTGACATTTTAGTGCTGTCTTAGGGCTGTGTATCGAAGAATACCCAAGAATTCAAAAAGAACTCTGTGTATTCAAAGATTACACAGTCTATCAAATGAAAAATCAGTTAAATAAAAAAGAGTAATTAAGTGAGAAGCAGACAATCCAGCCAAACTTATTTTTTCTTTTACTCTGCTCTAGAACTTACAAACTGATTCTTTTTTAAGGGTTGGGAAGGAGTACAAAGCTTGAATTCAGGTTTATTGTAACCATACAGATTTCTCCTGGAATTACTGTCTGGGCAACAGCTCCAGGCACTATGAAAACTTCTATGCCTTATGAGAAGTGTTTGGGTTTATTAATTTCTCTTATTATTTCTTATGAAATAATAACAACAGATGTGATGCTAGAGAAGAAAAAAAAAAGTGTATAAATCTCTCAACTTGCTAGAGCAGACACACCAGGTCTTCATAAAACTCAGACCTTACACTTTATAAAGGGTTTTAAAACCAAGCTGGGCTGGTTTGAGGTATTTCCTGTCGCAGGCTCCTTATATAGGTCGGGTATTTATCCCAGATGTGCAGCCTGGCAGAGCGCTGGGGAGTGGGGTGACAGCTCCAAGAGGGCTGGGGCTGGAGCGGAGCCTCCCAGCGATGCTCCCCGGCTGCTGCTGGGGGAGAAGGGGCGGGAATTGCAAGGGGTGAATGATGCTGTTCGTCACACACACACACAGACACACATATACTTTTCGATTAGAAGGTACCAGCTAATAACTGAGTTTATTTAAAAAGATCTGACTCCATTATATAGTATTTCTACAAAGGCCAGGGACTGGGGGAGAAGGTTGACACCTCTCGGCGTCCCATTGGTCAAGACAACTGTCCATCAGCTGTCCATAGCTCTAAGAACAGGAATGAAAACTACCTTGAAGTTATAAAAACATTGGCTGGTGTTTACAGACCAAAGCGTGAGAAGAAACCTAAACCATGAAACTGTGGAACAGAAGAGAAGGCTGAAAAATGAGGGCGACAGGGTGAGGGTTGCCTTGGCAATCCCAGCCCATCTTTGAGGGCGCTGCTTGTGCACGGAGCTGTGTTTTCAACCCTGTGTTCAAATTTCAGTGTCACCCCTGAGGAGCAGCACGTTGTTGGGAAGATTTCAGATCAACGGGGATGAGTTTTTCCCAAGGCAGCAGAGAGAGGAGGGCTGATGATCCGGTCAGAAGGATGATTCCCACCCAGGCCTCACTGCAGATACAGGCTGCTGCTAGTCTGCGCTCTGTTGGCAATTTGAGTATTTTTAACTTTAAAATTAAAAATATGAAAGATGACATCTCAACTCTCAGCTAAGATGACTAATGACTCTGGGCTGCCTAAAGGCACAGCTCGTGCTACTTCATCAGTGTGGCTCTGGAGCTTTCTGGCTTGCACCAGGAGCTAAGTCAGAAAGCTAAACTGGTAGAAAACAGCCCATGAAACCCAAAACTGAAGAGCCAAGTGATTTCTATCAACATCCATGATTTACTCGTGTTAGGCTTTGAGCTACATCATCGAAGGAAGTTAATGTGTCTGTTTCAGTATCATTTACAACTCATTTTCTGCCTTGTTGAGGAGTAAAAAAAATATAGCTTTGTCTGTGCTGGAGCTTAACTGGATTAAAATTTGAATAACATTAAGTGGAGCTGACTGGGAAGCTGCTGATTTCAGTCCTTCTCAAGTGTAAATTTAGCACTTGGGAGTGGAGGTGACTGTAGCAGTGGGGATAAGATTCAATGGCTCGTCACTGCTAATGAGAACTTTACAGTTTCTCAGGTTTTTCCTGCTCCTTGTGTGTGGGCTTCACCTGCGTGCTCGGGAGAGTGAGAAGGTGAAAGCTGGGTAATGTCAGAGTAGTGCCATTTATTCCAGTGGAATTAGGTGTTCCCAGGGGATTTCTGAAGCTGTTCTTGTGTATCTCAGCCCCAGGTGGGCAATTCTGATTCTCAGGGTGGAGCATTTCCAGCCCCTTCCTTTCCTGTGTCTTCTCACTTGGATACTTCCTTTGGGCCACCTCAAATCCATGGGGTTTTTTTCCAAAAGCATGGCTGTGTTGCAAAATCCTCGAAAACCAGCCAGAATTCTCAGTAAATGTGTATGTCTGGGACCAGGAGTTGTGGATACTTTCCAGTTTATTTATGTTTAAGGAATTTCATGACTATGCTGTCACTCTGCCCAGCGAATGTTCTATACCACCCATGGATATACTGGATATATTTACTGCTGTATAAAATTCCTACTACAGCTCTCATGGAGGGGAATAATGGCACCACGAGCCAGTTTTATACTCATACAGCTTCTTATATATTTATCCTATTTTTGGTTAAATGCACTCAAATTGGATTGCTAATATGGTTAAATCTGAGCACTTCTGAGATGTCTCATTTATTGAGCCAAGGTTGTATCTTAAGATCAGAGTTATTTCTGTCCTGGTTTTATACTTGTTAATAGCATTCCAAATTTTAATGTTTATTTTTGAGGGCTACAATTAATGCTCGAAGTGCAGAATCTTTGCTCTTGCAGTACACCTCAGTGACCTGGTATTTTTAGATTTTTCTGGCATGAAGATGTGTTTTTCATGGTGATTTTTGTCCTATACCCAGCCATTGTGCAAGTGGTCTGTCTCAGTTTTGTTCTCCATTTTTTTTGGCTAAGCCTGTTTGTTTGGCTCTGGAAAAAAGAGGATGGTTCTCATTTTTGATGGCTGTACTCAGTTTTGTGGCTTTAGCTGGAATTACAGGAAGTCTTCACCCTGTGCTTCAGAAAAAAAATCAGAGGAGACATTTTGAAATTAATAGCACAGAATTCAGCCTTTGTCAAAGCTCATAATAAAAAGTTAAGAACTGATATGATATTTTTCAGGCTGAGTTCTTTTGGCCACTAAAGAAAATTACGTTTTCTTCAGAGTGATTAAATGAAATACTTTCTCTGCAGAGAGAGGGAGACCTTTGCAGATGTGGGTACAAATTGGAGGGCTCCTTGTGCCACATCACAATCCCATCCTCTGCCAGGCTGGTGGCAGCAGAAGGCAGCTCAGGGAGTGAATGTCTGGAGTTTAGATGAACCTCTTGAGTCTAAAAGCTTGGCCAGAAAACTCTCAGGCACTCTGGAAACTCCTGCCTGCAGCTGTGCCAGGAATAATAGAAGCTCTTCCTGCTAAATGTTTTGTTGCATCTCGAGCCAGCCACAACCTGGGCCTGTGAGAGGGCAGAAAAGTGAAAAGTTAATGAGAGAAAATGAAAAAGTGTATTTTCAGAATCTCATTTGGTTTCATGCCAGACCTGACCTAAAGAACCCAGATAATTCTTCATTTATTCTTTATTTGTTTTTACATTCAAGAGCAATCACAAGTGTATGGTGCAGAGCTGTGATAAATATTTACTCCTGAGAGAAGTCCCTGATGTTGAAGACCTCAATGCAACATTTGTTGCTTGTCCTAGAAAAATATACAGTTTCAATTCAACATTAGCCAATAATTAATGTGGTCTTAGGACAGGAAATGTTAGCATCTCCCTAATTCTTTATTTGATCTGTGGTCTGGGACTATAATTCAGTATTTGAATTTCTTTGCAGGGGATTTGTTGTAAGTGCACTTTGCTTGCTTTGGTCTTGCAGTGCTCGGGGAATGGGTTTTTCAGAAAAAGTAAATAAAAGCAAAATGTGTTTGAGGAACTTTCAGCTGATTCAAGATGCTGCTTCAAATGGTCTGGGGTGCAGGGTGGCTGCTGGTCTGAATTCAGGCCAGAAAAGAAACTTGGAATTGTTGTTAGCAGCACTTCAGATATGAGCAGAGTCAGAAAAGCACTCAGACTGAAATCCATGGACATTTTTCCAGGGAGAAGCTGGGCCATAGCAACAGTGGAGTGTGAGTCATGAACATCTGTGGGAATTTCACACTTCCTTGATCACATCATCAAAACAGCAACATTTAGAGACCAAATCTGCACACAACCCCCTGCCCAATGCCCTCATAAATAAGTATAAAATATTTATGCAATATATATATAACAAATCGTTTAGAAAGTGGAAAACTTTATTCTGTTTAACTCAGCCCCTACAAAGGCTGTCCATCACAGAAAAGTAATCAAAAGGTATTTTCAGCAAGGTGAAGGTTGTCAGAAATGTGCTTTTACTGTTATTTCACCTTGCAGGTGCATTGCAGTATTTTGCACACCTGTGACCTAAGCATAACTTCAGCCACAGAAATTAGAATGAGTTCCCATAAGAGTTTCTGCTGTTGGAAAATGAATTATCAATCACACTTTTCATAGGAAAACCTTTCAATTTAGCTGCTAGAGCAAAATTTATGGTATTGGCCTCATTGAGACATTTTTGTGCAAGACCATAATAGTATGAACAGTATAATGACCAAGTTTTAATTCCCACAAAATATGCACTTATTTGTGTGCTTAATTTACCTATATCTGTAGGTAAATTCACAGTTTTGCCTCTTAACTGCACATTGAAGTGCTTTGTTTAAGCAAGACTTAAATCCTGTATCTCCCCTGGGATAGGAGATTGTCAGACTGCACAAAGCTGATATTTTTCCATTTCCAGATCCCAGTATCTCAGCTCCTGAGGAGTTAGACCAGCACAGACTTGTAGGAATTGAAGAAGATTACAGGCATGGCTCTTATGATATAAACTGAAGAGGAAACATGATACTTCTCTCTGCCTTTCCATTTGAAAAGCTGAACATATTCCAAAATTGATGGAAAATTCTGTTTAAGTGAAGGAATTGTTTGTCTGCTTTTGTCTCTGAAAGAGGAAGACAGAATGATTTCCTAAATGCATCTTTATTAGATACAAGAGCCATAAAGGCAATCTGGACTTATCTGGCATTCTTTAGTTAGACCAGAAGGAAATAAAATAAATGAATAATTTAGGCAATAGAGATGAACACAAGTGTTTTCCTGTTGGAGTCCAGGGCATGTNTCTCATCTTTTAAACCCTGGTACAGGACTGTGAGAGACAGAAAACCCCTAATTAGGGGAATGTCGGGGTGAAAATCCCAGCATTTTCCTTACAGTTGTGTGCTACAAAACAGCTAAAAATGCAGCACAGCAGCTGTAATTATCTGCAGGAGTGAAGGGAACCACGCTGGCTCTGCTAAAGGTGAGGTTTTGACCGGAGCTTCAACTGAAGATGCTGCAGAATAGGACAAAGCCATCGTGAGCATGAAACTGCTTTCAAATACCCCCACACATGCTGAGATTGCAAATCGAGCCCCTGCTGGCTTGGGGAGGGAGCTCAGCTGCACATTCAGGTGTTGTTCTTGCTATAGGCAAACCTGGAATTAGAGGTAAATTCAGATTTCAGGAGATGAGGTGGAGGCTGAGGTAATTCCTGAGCGTTTCTTCTGCTGATTTTGAAGGACAGGGGATCTCCCACAGAACCCAGGTACCAGAACTGCCTTGGTGCCCTGGCTGGGCCTCCTGGGAGAAGAATAACTGCCAATAATGGACACAGAGATGTGGCCATTTAGCATTGCTGTAGGAAAGCTGTTCTGGAGTGAAAACCTCACAGGAACTCACTTCCACAGACAAATGTTACCGACTCTGAATCCAGGCCCTGTCTCTTTTTACAGCTCGGAATTAATTATTTGTTCCAGACATATTATTAATGGCTGGTGTCTGCAGTGAATGCCTATCCATGGCTGCAAATCACACACAAAATCATGCTTGAATATGGGCCAGGAAGGAAGAAATGTCCACAACAGCCCCTTCCCTGCACCTTCAAGCCTAATGTTTGCTTGTTGTCTCTCTAAACCAGAAATGCATTTTTTTAGTAAATTCTTACGTACCCAGGATGTGCATTTCAATGTCTCAGAGCCACAGCTGAATTCCCTGTGTTTTCTAATGATTAAATTTTTAGCTGGTTAAAGAAACAACCAAATAACTGGGTCATTTCCAGCTGAATGCATTATGCAATAGATTGACACAATCTCTGGTCATTCCTGCTGTCCAGTTTCTGCAGCTTTCCCCACGTTTTTTTCCGAACTGGCATAGAGACTACAAAATCATTAAGATGGCTCTACTGATTGGGTGGCAATTTTCATTGTTTCATGAAATATTTCTTCAAGTTAAATAAAATATATTAAAGCAATACTTTAAAAAGTAAAGTTCTTATGATTGCCATAAATCAGTTGCTTTTCCTGTATGTTTTTCAAAGCTAGGCTGTCCTGGTTATCCCCAGTAGCTTTAAGAAGCAGGGGACACACACCCCAACAAAATAATTTTTCCAAAATTAAATTCACAGTATGACGCAGATATATATATATATATTTCAGTAGTGATATGGCAAATTCAGGCGGATTTTGTGGTATTATAATGAATAAATCTGAGGTAATCAGAAGAGGCTATACTGAATAATTTGTCCCCACCATCTCTGAACATTGCAAATTGTTATTTTGATCTACGTGCTCCTCTTTTCATCCCCTTATTGATGTTGAAATTCGTATGCATGTGGAAAACATTTATATTCCTAAAATGTTAATATTCAAATATTATGGCTATAAATAGAAGGCATAATTTTATTTTAAAGCAAAATCAAAAGTCTTCTCTTGTGGAAAACTGCATGAATTCCATACATCCAAGCTGCTGCAAACAATAGTCTTGATGATTCCAAGAATATAAGCCCCTTGCAGGGTTACACAGATGGAAATATCTAAAGGTCTTCGAATGCAAATCCTGCTGCTCTGGAGAAAGAGGAGCCAGCAGTGGAAGAAAGTATTTTCATTAATTTTCAGTCAAGTATTAGAGCAAAATATTCAGGTTTTTTCTTAAGAAGAGAAAAGAAACAAAAATTGATATGCATAATTAGTGAAGTCACAGCTTAAAGTCTAGAGAAAGCAGGTGTTCTCCTATTAATTTATATGGATAACTGTAAAAAATAAATTCCAGGATATTATTGAATTGATGGTAAAGATCCTCAGGATTTCACTGGGAATATAGTAATGCTTGAGCAGACTGGGGAAGGAGAGTGTTGTGAACAATGCATTGCAGGGTTTTCAGCAGAGTTACCTGTTCTGCCTGTTGCGGTCCCTGCCTGCTCACACAGCCCAGGCTTGGTTTCATTGACAGCTCCTGTTAAATTGAGCATTTCCTAATATAGGCCTGGTAATCTGATGCATCCACAGACAACACAAGTAATTCATCCCTGAAAAATAAAGAGCAGGCAAATGCCTTTCTCTGAGATCCACATGAATGTTTGTTATTAAGCTTCAATTTCTCTAGGAACAGAGAGAAACAGCAAAAATACTCAGGGAATTTTTTTCAGCCTGGAAGTACCCATCTTGCAGCCTAAACCCACAGGCAACCCAGGAATTCTGCAGCTTTATAGTGAATTAATAGCATTTCATTCTGAATAAAACCAAACCTGCTTCTTGTACCTGCCTGGGCAGGTGAATGTCACTGCAGGGAATCAGCCTGCTCTGACAGGCAGCTGCCACGCTCAAAAATGGTGCATTTCCTACGGGTTTCATCAAACAGGGTTTTTGCACAGCCAAGAGTAGTGGTGGATAAAGACTGTGCATCCTGTGGAGCAGGGATGGGACACCTGGGGTAGCTCCATAAACCTTCGCTGCAGTTTGGCAGCAGAGAACAGGATGTGAAACACAGAGACTTTTTAACTTTTATTTTCTAACTCCCAGCAGGAGCTGTAGATAGCCCCTTGGCTTTGGTAGGGGCAGCATAAACACTGAATTAAATGACATTTCATGAATTGAGCATGCTTTTATTTTTCAGCTCGCCTTTATTTTCAGCTCAGACCTGGCACAGGTAGTTCTGGGTAACTTTTGAGTGTGGGGAATGTTGAGATTGTTCACAGAGGAATATTCACCAAAGTGCCAGAGCATTCTCAGGATTGCACCATGACATTGATTTCCAAACTTGCCTTGAGGACCAAACTTGTTAAAAAAGGCAGGCAGTTCCCAACGATGTAATTTACTCCCGGTAGAGATCTGTCAGAGCCTGAGACTTCTTCCAGTTGGAGTATGATGAAAGATGCAACACTCTATAAGGAAATGAAACTAAAACAATCAGACAATCAAACGAAAATCCTCCCAGCTATTCCTTCCTCTGGCTTTCATTGCACATCCTCTATCTTCTCTGTTTTGGATAATTGAATTGAAGGCTCTTTGAAATGAGGAACTGTCTACATTTCAGCTCTTATGTAAGACTAAGATCACTGTTGGTACTTTAGAAAATACATTCGTTTTTAGCTTTTGTCTTTACTACTTCTGAAGGAGACATTTGGCCCTGGATTTGTGTGAGAACTTCCTAAGGATGAACAAAGAAAGAGCAGTGTGAATTGACAGCCTGTAACATTTTTCCTGAGGGAGTTTAGTTTGTTGTGAACTAAAGAGGAGTCTGGGAACTCTCAGGTTTTGCCAGTTTGTTACCAAACTTGACCTGGAAGTTAAATACAACCAGGATGAGATACTCAGGTACATTCCCACTGTCCCCATTCCTGGAGGAATTTAACAGAGGTGTGGATGTGGCACTTGGGGACAATAGTGGTGAACATGGCAGTGCTGGGGGAGAGCTTGGACTTGATGATTTTCGAGGGCTTTCCCAACACAAATGATTCTTTCATACTTTGGTAACCTCAGGACATTTTGGTGAGTGGCGAAAAAGCCAAACATTCGTCTGATAATCACGAAACAGTTTTTTCCCAGCCTCTTATCTTCCAAAGCCAGAGCTCCAGGCACTGCTTTGCTAAAGTAATGGCATTTGCTTTTCTGTCCTCAAGGATGTGCAGAATTTAGGACTTATAGAGATGAAAAATTGGTTCAAAATTGCTCTGTTTGTGCTGAATCACCACCTCTCCAGAGCTCAGCTCTCTCTGGGCTCCCAGACCTCTTGAACAGATGCTATTGTGCAACAGGAGGGACTCTGAGTGAAGTTTCCAGAACAGATTTTAATTGGAAACATAACTTCATACAGTAGCTTGGAATGAGTACAGGGAGGGGAAAAAAATCCAAGCAAGAGATGCAAAAGAAAACACCAAAAAGAAAAAGGGTGTTTTACTGGTGTTTTGTACTGAAAAGCACTTGACAGGAAATACTGTGCTTGCCCGTGAAAAACTGAAGCACAGAGCAAGCAGTAATAACTCTCTGAGCCCCTGGAAATGGTGTAAATCTGCATTGCCTCATTGATTTTCCAAGAGCTGCCATTTCTCATTGACCCCAGCACTGCTGTGCTCGTTTATCCCAGGGAGGACCTCGGCCAGCTTGGCACTGCCGAAATCCAGAGACTGAATACTTGTTTGTTTTGTGTAGTTTTGTTGTCTTGTTTTATTTTTTTTTCTTTCCTGTTTAATTAAAATTTAATCAATCTTTTGTTTTGCAGATTGCCCTCCACTTGGGCTAGAGACATTAAAAATTACTGACTTCCAGCTCCATGCCTCCACAGCGAAGCGCTACGGCCTCGGGGCGCACCGAGGAAGGCTCAATATTCAGGTAACATCAATTTTTCTCCTGAGTGGGAGAATAGCTCCAGGTTGTGCTGCTGAATAAAGAGAACCAGTGGATAGTTATTGGTTCTGACTGCTTTGTCAGCTCATGTAATTCAAGTGAAGGGGAAGCACTGGGGTGGTAGAAGTGAGTAAGTTTGATGGATAACCTTTGGGTTCGTGGGCCGGTTAGGAAAATCTCCAAACGTGGTGTGCAAATGCAGACAGAATTCTGTGAGCAGGCAAAGGTGGGGCAGCTCCCTTCCCAGCTCCAGATCATCCCAGCTCCCTTCACAACCAGCCTGTAAGGAAGCTCTCACAGCTTTTCTCTTTGTTGTTCACCTGTAGTTAATGACAGTCGTTAATTGAACGTGTGGTTTAAAGTGAAACCCTTTCCCTAAGGCAGTTTTTTTCAGAAGCAGTGATTATACCATCCAAAAAATGCTTCTGTTCAGAACTCCCTGACATACAATCCTGTCTAGCTTCCTTCATTTAAGATTAAAAATGTGTTTCGGTGCTTTGCAGGACCAAGTGCCATTTTCCCGTTTCTCGTGTTTCAGTTTCCCACTTTATTATGAGGGTTGTTCCCGGAATTAGAGTCAGTCCAGACTAAAAATGTTACTTTGCGTGATAAAGCACAACACTTAGAGTCATAAACAGGGTATCAGCACCGAGCCAACAGTGAAAGATCTCTGAAGTTTATTTAATTTGTTATCTTTCATTGCTAGACCCCTCCATTTGTGTTTCTCCCCAGCTGAAGGGGTTTGATGCTTAGGGGGGCTAAGGCTGGGGCTAGGAAGGATGAGCTCTAATAAAATTAGCAGTGCCATTCCCCACGGTTCCCTCTGGAAGAGGGATCACCCTTGGTTAAAATCCCTCTGTGCCTCTGCACAAACATCTCTCTGCGCTTCTCTCTGGGGAAAATACCTGCATACCCCTCCTGATTTTTTTTTTTTTCATTGTTTGTTTTTATGTATTAAAGTTGATCAGAAAGCTCAGGAAGCCACTTTGGAAAAGCCAGCTGGGGGGAGAGTGGAAGGCAGCCAGCACAGAGGTGGGAATGGGCCCTTCCTTTCCAATCCAGTGGGCAGGTACATGGGGTTGTGTGCAAGGTGAGGTCTCACCTTCATATTTTTTGTCTTTTGAGAGCCTGCTGAGGGAGTTTGCTTCTTTACTTGGTGTTTTCTGCTAGGAAAAAGCCCCTCATGATCACAAAAATGGAATGCAGATGATATTCAGGGGGGTTCCAGAGGAATGCTTAGTTATTTTATTACAGTCTTGTTTATATAATGGCATAAAACCAAGGACTGTGATGCAAAACTCTGAGTTCTCTGTTGGTTCTGGCTACTTATTTTCCATGCTGCTGTTGAAGTTCAGTTTATTTAATCACAAGACCACACTGGTTTAGACCAGGAGTCGATCCAGTCCTGTCATCACCAGCCGTGTGTTAAAATAAATAGAGAGGTGATAAATAAATATATTATCTATATAATAAATAGAGTGTTACCAATAGCTGATGTTTCCTCTTAATATAATCTCCAGAGAAGCCAAGAGCAAAGTCTTTTACTGGGAAGCAAAACAGAAGAAAAATGCCACTCAGCTCTTCCCAAAATTTCCCAAAGCTTGGATTAGACCAAATTTTTTTTACCCTGACTGAATCTATAGATACAGTAATTCCCTAAACCCTCTCACTCCACAGGGTTACTACTACTGTTAAAAAAAAAAATTGGGCTTGCCTTTATTTTTTCTATAAAAACAGTTTTCTTCGGGCTTAGTTAAAAGTGAATAGCACTAAAAGTTTTCTAAACCTAGAACCCGCAGGGCCCTGTCACTGGGGTTTCAATCCCCCTGTCACCGGTTTTCAGTGTTTCGTTTTACTCTGCATGAAGATTTCTGAATTTCAGTCACATTTAGAGGGAATTTGCTTCTGAGCAGGGACAGGGTGCAGCAGGTGGCTGCTGTGTCAGGTGGGTAATGAGGTCCCTGGTGATTTCCCTTTGCTGCTCAGCACAGGAGGTTGCAGCAAGCTGGGGAAAGGCAAAAGGCACTGGGATTTAAGCTGCCGTGTTTTCCTGCTGTTCAGAGCTGTACGTGAAGGAGAACACTTGGCCCAGCTCAGAAACACTGATGTGCCGCTGGAATTCTGTCAATGTGTTATGCTGTGGGTATGGTGACAAGCCATTTTATGGGCTGCTGCCCTTGTCCAGTGATCTGGGAATCACCACAGAGCTGTCACAACGTCCGTGGGACTGTGGTGTCCCCCGCCAAATAACACAAAATCCTCTCTCTACCCAACCTCATCATCTGATATGAAGTCAGCTGAGAAGCTCAGGGCTCTCCCCAGGTAACTGGCACTGCCTCGATTCACAGAGAATCTGCAGAATAATTAAGTTTTTCAAAAGCTTTTCAGGGTTTGTTTTGGTTTTTTTTCCCTTTTTCCTGTTTAGGTTATCCGAAGCCCATGAAATGAATCAGTTGGTGTGTGCTTTATTCCAGAGAAGGACAGGCTTAGAATTGGATAAGACTTTGCAGGATCTGCTTCTCTTGTGCCCTTGAATTGTGTGGGGTCTGATTTTGCTCCCAGCCCTGCCTGAATGTGGGGATTAAGGTGGGATTTCTCAAGGGCACGAGCCATGTTAGTTAGTGCCCCATGTTTTGGGAGATCTAACTGCAACAGTGATGCAACCAGGAGTAATTTAACATCATCAAGAGAAATCATGGCATAAAATAATATTAATTGAGGCTCTCTGCCTTCGGGGATAAAATTCATTAGTATTTGTCACTCATACAATAATTAAGAGTGGTTGAAACGTGAATAATTTGTCAAACTGTTTCTTTCCCTTCCTCATTTTCATGTTTGGAGAAATCCAAACACTGAATATTAACCAAGTAAAGCAATTCCATGTCTGCAAACACAGGCACGTGTGTATGAAGGAGAGCTCCCAGTGCCTGAAGGGGCTCCAGGAGAGCTGGAGAGGGACTTGGAACAAGGACATAGAGGGACAGGGCACAGGGAATGGCTTCCCACTGCCGGAGGGCAGGGATGGATGGGATTTGGGCAGGAATTGTTCCCTGGCAGGGTGGGCAGGCCCTGGCACAGGGTGCCCAGAGCAGCTGTGGCTGCCCCTGGATCCCTGGCAGTGCCCAAGGCCAGGTTGGACACTGGGGCTTGGAGCAGCCTGGGACAGTGGGAGGTGTCCCTGCCATGGCTGGGGTGGCACTGGGTGGGATTTAAGGTCCCTCCCAACCCAAACCATTCCATGGTTCCATGATTCTCTTTCCAGGTCTTTGTTTCCTTTGAAAAGCTGAATTATCAAATCATAACAAAAAGACAAAATTATTGAAGATTTACTCACAGTGTGTTTTAGCTCTTCCCTACTGGCGGTGGTTGCTATAAATACCTGTGATGAGTAATGCTTTTCCCCCCCGCCCTCCCAAACTTCCTATGGTAAAATAATCTTTTTGATCATCCTGCTGGGAATGGAAAAGAATTTAAGCAGAGGTGGTTTGATATTTGGTGTATTTTTATTGCTGCTCCAGCAGATTTGTGGCAGAAGAATGGAATTTCTTTCTTTCTTTGAGTACATTTTGGTAGTATCATCTTTCTCCTCATTATAGAATAAGGCTTTTAGAAACTGATATTGTGAGCAAGTTTTTATTCTGCCTTGCACACATCTAATTTGGAAGAGAAACATGAATTAAAATGCGAAGTCATACTATTTGTAAAGGAATTTGAACCTTCATCCTATTTTCTGGATACCTAATAGCAGCTGATTTGGCTTAGCTGAATTGCAATTTCCAACTTTCGCACTTGGGAATAACTTATTTATGAGTGACAGAAAAAAGTCTCCTTTCCTCTATCCAAAAGGGGTTTTTTTTCATAAGACACTGCACATTGTGAGGTATTTTTTGCATTTGGCTGCAAGTGAAACACAAACTGAGTTAGACTCGGAGTTATTCTTGAATATTCTGTGAAGGGAAAAAGGATTTGCTCAAGACTTAGCCCTGGCTTCCAGTTTTCATTAGCTCCTTCAGTCTCCTGCTTATGACGATAATTTAAGTACCCATGACATAACTTGAATCTGCTTTTTCCAGTAATTCGATATGGATTTTTAAAATTCAAGTAAACACCTTATTGAGGAAAGGTATCTTGATCTGCATTATTTGATAGAATACTTGGAGGTAACTGTACTCA
The DNA here is from genome assembly GCA_013397315.1 of Donacobius atricapilla. Lineage (NCBI taxonomy): Eukaryota > Metazoa > Chordata > Aves > Passeriformes > Mimidae > Donacobius > Donacobius atricapilla. Next base: position 314,520 of record WBMY01000656.1, on the reverse strand, counting down.
TCTTTCAGGAATGATCATTTTTCCAAAGAAATTGAATAGGAATTCTAAGTACTAAATACTTGATGGAGTCAATACGTTTTTATTTTTTAGAAACAGTTTTTTGAAGTGGCCATAGGGAAATAAAGCACCTTCAGAAAAAAAATACAGACTTGAAGCGTGAGAAGAGAAACTGTAACATAAGTTTCTTGAGTTTTTTTTTCCTTCAGAAACATTTTTAAAAAGAACTTCTCATTGATTAAACTCCTCTTTTTCACACAGTGCTGATTAGACACAGACACCTGCTTCTTTTGACACAGTAAAAACCTTTTATTTTAGCTTCAGAGAAGCTGATGTTAGAAAATAAGAGAGCAGGAAGAAGTAGCAGCATGGTTTCTTCTTTTCTTTCTTTTATTTTTTTGCAGGTGGTTTTTATTTGTTTGGGGTTTTGTTTGTTTGTTTGTGGTTTTGGTTTGGGTTTTTAATGGTATCTTTGACCCTATTTAAAGCCAGCCTATTTATTTAAGCTGTGGATAACTAAGACTCCCAATATTTCATATGCAACTTAAGCTTGACATTATTTAAACCCAGTTGAAACCATGGATACTCAAGAATGTAACTTGGATGGGAGGAGTTTTTTATTTTCATAAGCACTTTTTTTCACACTTTTTTCTTCTGCTTTCCACTTCCCATTTCCATGTGGAGGAGAGGTCTATTCCCTGATGAGCATCACACCAGTGGGAAATATCCTCAGCTTAATAAGGACCTGGGATTGGGAGAGAGGGGGTCTTGTTCTGCAGGAGCTGCTGGAATTTCCCCAGCGTGAAGGGGATTAGCAGGATGCTGGTTCAAGGTGCTCTGTAGATCTTAACACTCCCTGGCAAGGTTTTAAAGCCTGAGGCTACTTCAAATTCCATCTTATTTTAAAATGCATTGAAACCTTTTCTTGCAGAGGGTTATAACTCAGGGCACTGTTTGTGTTCTCATGTTTTCCCATTGTTCTGCTCTCCTTGAAGAACTTATCTCCCATTGTTAATGGGCTTTCTCTCTGTGTTTTTTTTTCTTTGACTTTACACAAACTTCTCCTTAAAATATCAGAGCTAATGCGTAGAAGTAGGGGCCTTAATTTAATTTTGGTAGAAGGAGGAAAACAAATAATTTTTAAGCTGCCTTGTCTTGGAGTTGAATACCTGAGAAAATGGGAAGTTTTAGGGGTTGAATCAGTATCTTGTGTTTTGCAGCACTTCCTTCAGATGCCATCAGAGACACAGTGGGAAAAGGGACTAACCACTGCATCCTCCCTGAGTTAGAGCCACCCTTTTGGGCAGAAAAATCTGTAAACCTCTTCATTTTCATTTGGGATATATTTAATGATATCCATTCTTGGAATTGCATGGATGGCAATGATAAATCCGCATGAACCACGGATGAAACACCACAAAAATACACGTAGCCTCAGAGGACCACATGGCAAAGCTTCTGTGCTCTGTATGGCAGGATCCAGCTTGGTGCCAGACATTTCCTGGGCTTTAGAAGGAAAAGGAATCTCTGAAGGCTTCAGATGCTATGTTTCATTAAATTCTAGATGAGATTTATTTGGAAAATAGCTTACCCAAAATACCTTCAGCTATTTCTTTGAAAATGCTGGGAAGGCTGTTCGTGGTGGGTTTCCCAGCAGAAACTGGGATACAGATTGGTGCTCAAGTTGGGGAACAGCCAGACATTCCTGAATTTTTAACCTTTGCCACCCTTGCTATGAAAATTAATAATTCTGCTTCTGGTGGGAAGTAGTGTTGCTGTTTCCTTATGCCCTGCACTCTGCTTTGCTGCTTCCAGGGAAAACGAGATTTTTCTAATCACTGACCATTATTTACATGGGCTGGAGCTGGCTTTTCAGGACTTTCCAAACTCTGCAGACCATGTGGATAATTTGTTCTGGGTAAAGGCTGTGGCTCTGGATCTGTGGCTCTATCAGGCCACAAGAACAGCCTGAAGCTCTGTTTATATTTTCTGACTTAAACTTATATATAAACATTCTTAGTTTTCAAAGGGACTTCCCAGAATTTCCTGCCCAGCCTTGAGTAAGGAAATATTTTGGTGGGGGCCTCAAGGGTCTTAAAAGTGGTGCCAGAGGAGTGAGAGGGATGAGTGATGTGTTCCTTTTTCCCATGAAAGACCTTCAGTTTCTCAGCTCTGATTTATGGTCAGCTTTGCCTTCTTTTCAGGCAGGTGTTAACGAAAATGATTTTTATGATGGTGCTTGGTGTGCAGGAAGAAATGACCCCTACCAGTGGATTGAAGTAGATGCTCGAAGGCTGACAAAATTCACCGGAGTCATCACACAGGGAAGAAACTCCCTCTGGTCGTAAGTACACTCTGGCTTCTGTCCATGGCGTCCTGAGCTTTCAGGTCGAGGAATTCATGTCCTGATGTGCTTTGGTACTTNTATAAATTTATATATAGTTTTAATTAGTTGTATTTAAAACATTAATTACATATAATGATGCAAACATATATATATATATAGTATATATTTAAAAATATACTATTTTTGAGCTTTCTAGCCACTCCTTGTGCTAGAGAATGTGCTCATGGCACTGAGAAACAAGTGTTTTGCCCAGATTTGTCTGCATTTACTCCTCTGTGACTGTTGTGGAGTGTATATGAGGGATGCAGCAATCAGAGGGCAGGAACAGGAACAGGAGGTGAGGATTTGGGTTTTTTTCCTGCTCTGTACATATTTGTTTGGCCTTTTAATTTGTCATTGAGTCTCACAGCTTGATGTGAGCAGATAATTCCACTTGTGCTGCTGGACCTTTTGCACAAGTGTGCAGGAGATGCACAACCACTCTGACAGATCCACTCTGGTCAGAACTCTCCCACAGAAAATGAAGGTGATGTGTAATTAAAGGTAAACCAGAAAAAATGCCACTACATCTTAGAAAAAGAGTATTTTTCGTTCTTAATTTTCTGAGGGTTTTTTTTTTTTTTTTTTTTTATTCCTTTTAACGGGGGTGTTNTGGGTAAAGGCTGTGGCTCTGGATCTGTGGCTCTATCAGGCCACAAGAACAGCCTGAAGCTCTGTTTATATTTTCTGACTTAAACTTATATATAAACATTCTTAGTTTTCAAAGAGACTTCCTGGAATATCCTGCCCCGCCTTGAGTAAGGAAATATTTTGGTGGGGGCCTCAAGGGTCTTAAAAGTCATGCCAGAGGAATGAGGAGGATGAGTGATGTGTTCCTTTTTCCCATGAAAGACCTTCAGTTTCTCAGCTCTGATTTATGGTCAGCTTTGCCTTCTTTTCAGGCAGGTGTTAACGAAAATGATTTTTATGATGGTGCTTGGTGTGCAGGAAGAAATGACCCCTACCAGTGGATTGAAGTAGATGCTCGAAGGCTGACAAAATTCACCGGAGTCATCACACAGGGAAGAAACTCCCTCTGGTCGTAAGTACACTCTGGCTTCTGTCCATGGCGTCCTGAGCTTTCAGGTCGAGGAATTCATGTCCTGATGTGCTTTGGTACTTCAAGAAAAAAAACCCCAGAAAGATTGGAAATGCTGTGGAACATCAAGTAATTGTGTGGGGCAACAGTAAAAGGCAAAGTCATTATATATGGCATAAAATAGAAGTTTAAGGGTAGCAAACTTCCGTAGTCATGATCTACATCTGGGCCTTTACACTCACCTTGGCATATTTACTTGTGTTAAACTCCCTCATTCTTTTCCAAGATTTAACTTGATTAGCTTAGGTTACAGTTTTGGGGACCTTTTAAATTTAGTTTAGAATAACCATGCCTCCTTCAGATGTCTTAATTCCTAGTTAATCATCGAGTAATTGCTGTAATTCCAAAATAACATGATTTTTTATGTGAGCAGATAAACTTTATAGTACTACAGNGCTGCTGGACCTTTTGCACAAGTGTGCAGGAGATGCACAACCACTCTGACAGATCCACTCTGGTCAGAACTCTCCCACAGAAAATGAAGGTGATGTGTAATTAAAGGTAAACCAGAAAAAATGCCACTACATCTTAGAAAAAGAGTATTTTTCGTTCTTAATTTTCTGAGGGTTTTTTTTTTTTTTTAGTTCCTTTTAACGTGGTTGTTTGAGTGGGCATTTATTTGGCCATAAGGTTTCTATATTTATTCCACATTGTTCTGTGGTAGGTAGATAATTACTGTAGCAAAGCCTTACTCTTTTCTTTATTCATCCTCTTGACATCGCTGTTCCTCTCAACGCCAGAGCTGCGCTGCTTCATCCTGTCATGCTTCTATTTTTAGTTCAGCTCTGTTAGGAGTTTACAGCAGATCTAAACACTCTATTTATAGTTGGTATTCACAGCCATCTTGGGGTTTTGGGGTGGGTTTTTTTGTTTTTGAACCATAGAAAGAATCACAGAAAGGTTTGGGTCGGAATGGACCTTAAAGGTCATTGAGTTCCAACTCCACAGCCATGGGCAGGGAGTTTTGTTTTTGCCCTCTTTCTCCATAAAAAATTGTTGGGCAGAACCCTGAGGGTCTGCAGGAAGAGCAGGGTTGGTGCTGGCAGAGCAGGTCCAGGCTCCTCCTGGATTGCCTCTCAGATTTGAGGAAAACGAGGCACATTTCTGCCTGATAGCGGCAAAGGTGGTTTCAACAGGACCAGCTGCACCGTGGGGCAGGTTAATGTCTCCTGGAAACACGTCTTGTAGGACTGAGCTGTGCCCCATGGAAGGAGCAGGGGTGTGGGGTGGGACAGTCCCCGTAAAGGACAGAAAAAGTGGGGTAGGACCTGTACAGGGGTGGGCAGGTTCCTCTGTGCCTGCTCTGCTCAGAAAGCAGAGACAGCAGCTTCCTCCCCTCACCCCCGGCTGCTGTGATGGTATCAAAAGGGATTGTTTGTGATATGAAGGCTTGTAGCAAAAGATGCCCTCCTGTTACCTGAGGCACCTTCCCGGCTTTATGAGCCTGTGCAACAAGGAGAGACTGCTTCCCTGACTGATGGAAACATATGTTGGAGAATAATCTTATTGTAGGTGTGGGAGCCAAAAAAAAAAACCACCTCTCTGATCTGTGTTGTATTAGAAGTGAAAGCCTGCCAGGCAGGGGAGCCGAGGTAGAGACTTTTATTTAGTCCAAAGCCTTGGAGACTTTCCCAGCTTTGTATTTTAAAAATAAAAAATCGAGGCACTGAAGGGGAGCAGGCTTAGATATTAGGAAGGAATTGCTCCCTGGAGGGTGGGCAGGCCCTGGCACGGGGTGCCCAGAGCAGCTGTGGCTGCCCCTGGATCCCTGGCAGTGCCCAAGGCCAGGCTGGACACTGGGGCTGGGAGCAGCCTGGGACAGTGGGAGGTGTCCCTGTCCTTGGCAGGGATGGAACAGGATGATCTTTAAGGTCCTTTCCAACCTAAAACATTCCATGACACTGGGATAAAGAACCAGTAAACCAACTCTTTTTATTGAAGAAGAATCTTTTAACAAAATGAAAAAAAAACGTATTTCACTGGAAGATCTGCCTAGGTCAGATTTGTACCTGTCCTGGTCCCTGTAGTTTCCTGCTGCTGACTTAATGAGGACATTTCAAGTGCCAAGGGAGGACAGGCAAGGACACCCTGCTGAATCCTCTACCAAACCTTCGCTGCAAAGCTGCAGCGCACGAGTTCAGAGCAGTCTGGCCTTTGCCCTCCCGTGTGTGATGCAGCAGCCAGAGCTGTTTTACTGGTGCTGGACTCATCCTTTTCCTCCTTTGGAGCAGCTCTGGCACCTGGAGCCTTTTTTTCATGACCACTCCAATCAGGCAGGATCTGCTCACATGCAGCTTTGCTCATTGGGGTTTTTTTGGGCTTTCTGTGCAATGATAAACTGAAGATTACGCTTCACACCATGCAAGGAGCACAAAAAATGCTTGGGGCTTCCATTTCCTGTGCACTGGCAGGAGCTGCTTCCCCTCAGTCCTTCCTCTCCTGCTATTCCCTGCTATTCTGTCTCCTCTGGTGAACTGAGGCTCCTCTTGTCCATGCCAGGCTTGAGGCAGGAGAGCCTCGAGGAGGAGGAGGCCGAGTTGCAGAAGCAGCTCTTGCAAGCACAGATGACCCGAGGGGAGAGAAGGAAACTGAGCCTGGTTTGTGATGAATACTTGGATTGTTTAATCATTTCCTTTTTAAGGAAAAGCACTTCTGAGTCAATTTTTTTTGCTCGGCTGAGAATTCTGTGATGGTCAACAGGGAACCGAGTCTTGTCTCCTCTCTTTTTTTAAGCCTGTAACAAGCAGAAACAGGATCTGAATAAAAAATCTTGGAATTGAGGAGTCCTTTCTTTTACCAGTCAAAGCAAGCACATGGGCTCGAGGGCTGTTGCTGTTCAGGCACCTCAGTCATTCCTGGGAAACCTGAAATCATGGAAAAATGTTCTTTTGCCACCATAAATGGGCAAAGCTGCTTAGATCATCCAGAAGATCTGTAGATGATGAATTTCTCAGAAAAAGTGGAGCCCAGCCACAAGAACCAGCACTTCTTTTTGATTTTTACACTGAAGAAATCCAAAATTCAGGAGTGCCACAAGTGCTGGTTAATAGGAATGAAATCCAATGCCTTGCAAGTGAGCAGAATATCTGTTGCTTTGGGGGAGAAATAATATATGTAATTCTTCATATTGCTGCCAGTGCATCTTCCAGTTTTAGGAACCAAATATCTTTAAACAACTGTTCAAGGCTGTAGAGTGGGACATGGGAAGCATCACTGTGGAATTGTGCCATGGATTTAAAGCAGTGATGTGGTAGTTTAAAATATGCACTCTCTTGACAGAGGGAATGAAACTATTAATCACTCTTAGCAGTTTGGCAGGAATTTGAAAAACAGAGTAAACTTGTTTCCCGCAAACCAAACTCTCTTCTGATAATTCAGCATCATCTTTTGTTATCAAGAGAAAACCCACATGTCAAAATAGAGTCAGTGTGTGCTGACAGTAATATAAAGCTTCAGGCTGTGTGAATGCAGAGGATGTTTTGGTTTTCTGGAGAAGATGTAATGGTGCAGTGAGTGAGATATATTTTCTAAAAATTAACCTTTCAGTCATGGTAAATTGTGAACTATCACCACACACCATGGAATAACCAAATAACAACAATAAGAAAAACCATGGATGAAATTATCTGGGCAGAAAGTTGGAATTCCCCAGCAAAACTATGAGATTTTTAGAGAAAAATCAAAATAAACTTACTTTCAAGCATGCTCTCTTTAAGACCTTTCAGCTTCATGAAAATATTGAAGATTTTTTACTTTTATGCAAGATATTTGTCTTTAGGAAAAAACAAAGAGGGGGGAATCTTAATTTTTCAGGTCTGATTTGGGTAGAGGTTATTCCCTGTGCCTTGCAAAATGCAGTAGCTCTTAAAAGGTTTGAGGAGACACCAAATCAGTGGTGTTGCTGGCTGGAAGGAATGACTTTCATTTATTGCCTGGTTCTAAGCTGACACACTTTTAAGCTGGTCACTTATTTTCATTAGTGCTGCAGCGACATTTTTAACTAGAAGCTGGTAGAGACACCATTGCACACTCCCTGCTGTGTCACTTGTTTGATTTCCCTGTGCTGCTCCGTAGGGACAGAAAATAATAAATCACCGGCAGATTGGATTCAGTGTCTGATCATGCTTTTGCTACAGACAAGATTCTGGTGATTAAATGGGGGAATGATTTTGCAGTTTTTTTTGGTAGTACCCTCGACCTCAGCCTTCCCTGTGTGCAGCGTAGCTCTTCATGATGCCCCAGCATCCCTTTTGACAAACTGTCCTGAGGGAATTGTAGGTCTGTAACAAGCTGGGTGCCTTCCAGAGATACAGCTGAGGATAAATTTAGGTCAGTGCAATTTGCCTGCTTGCTTCTAATTTCGGTGGTGCAGCATTCTGCTCTTTAGTCACAAAATGGATGTGTTGCCCCACATTTCAACTTACTGCTGCACTCACTGGCAGTTTTTCAGAAGTTCAGATTTGTTTTTTAGGCAGTCTCTATGGCAAGGGGGTCATTTCCTTGCTTGCAAGGCAGTAAAAAGCAGAGTCACAGAATCATTAAGGTTGGAAAATGCCTCTAAGATCAGCAAGTCCAGCACTGCCAGGGTCTTTTCAGCTGTTCCTGGTACTAAGGTCATGGTCTCAGTAGTAGCATTGGCTTCCTGAAGAGATAATCACATGAGCATCTTCAGTATTCCAACAGGAGACAGAGCAGTGATAATCCTTCCAGTGACACTGTGGCAGCATTTAAGAAAGTGGAGTGGGGATTCACAGGTATTTTGAGCTGTTACTACAATCTAAGAAAACAGAATTTTGCACTGTACATGTGGAGGCTCGAAATTCAGCTGTGCAGTACTGCTTGTGAGAGCAGAGGAGAATAAACCCTAAACCCTGTCCAGCTCACAACAAAGTTGGCACCAACTTTCAGAGCAGTTCCTCCTGTCCCCACGCAGAGGCTGTGAAAACACAGCCTGGTGAAGCTGCAACAACTTCAGGGGATCTGTCTCGAAGTTTTATCAAAATCATGTCACAAAGGAAGCAGGTGCTGTGTGCAGACTCAAGCAATTCTGGTGCATTAAATCAGTGCAAACTGGTTTTTGCCCTGGCTGGGTGATGGGACTGCAGAGATGATTACAGCTTTCCCAAAGTCAGCCTCATGGAGTGAGTTGTTCCAAGTCCATAGAAATCATATCAAGTGTATTGATGGGAGTTATAAAACAACCTGAACTCATTGCAGGAAAAGCTCCCTTGAGATAGTAGTGTCAGCAGTTACATGTTATACTAATGTTTATGATGGGTTTGCCTAATAAGTTATATTTTCTCTTGACTGTGGCTTGGTGAATCCTTCTCATGGGCTTTCATGAGCCAGCCTTTGGCAGCTGCACCTCCAGGGCTCTCCCATCTGTTGGTTTAATTTCAGTCCCTGTGATACCTTAACTTTAGCTTTCATGTTTTTCAGATTCTGTGCTGCCTAGGGATGCAATTCTGAGCCTCATATTAAGTGTTAGTCAGCTCTCTGCACAGAGCAGGGAGACAAAAATCCTTTTCCTGCCGCACACCAAGGACAACTTTCAGCCCAAAAGCACAAACAAGGGTGGGCTGAAGAGATAAAGCAAGAAGGATGGGACTTAACCTGAAGCTGTAATTGGACAATTAAACCCCAATATGCAAATGGACCAAAACTTATAAAAATGTAACATCTTGTGACCGGCTGTCCATTTTTTTGTGACCATTTTGGGTCCACTTTGGGTGTAGCCCTGGTCAGGCTCTTGTAGTGCCCAAGGTGTATCCTGAAGGCTTTTCAATATATATCTACTTTATTCTCTAGCTCTGTCCAGCCTCTGTTCCAGGTCAGCCTAATGGACAAGGCATCACCTGTGCCCTGCTGATTTTCCAGCTCAATTCTTGTGCCCTCTCCAGGATTTTGTTGCAGCCTTGGTCACCCTGATGAGTTCTCCCCACCTCCCCTGGGCTCTGGGGGGCCGCCTTGGCGACCAGCTTGGGTGATCCTGTGTGGGTGGGGTGCTGGCAGCGCACCCAGGGGCAGATTTATGCTTTCACAAGTCTGTTTGACAAAGATGTCAGAGCTGATGCTGTTCTGTTGTGGGTGATTTGTCATGGGGATCCTCTGCCCAAGCCTCCATGGGAGGGAGCAGGTCACTGCCACGCCAGGGGCAGCTCCTGCCTGGCCACTCTGCACTCTCACAGGGTGCTGAGGAGTGGACAGAACCTGCCCTGCACTGTGAGGCTCAGAAAGGGAGGAAAAGCTTTGTAACCTCCACGGAAGGGGCTTGAAATGGAACGAGCCAAATCCTTTTGGAAAAGGCGACTTCCAATGAATTTCAGCCCCTGCTGCAGCAGATTACTCACACTTACTCACCGCAGCCTGGATTTGTTTGGCACCTGCACTTGTTGACTTGTTGCAATGAGAATGGTTGGGTGGGGGTCACGTTGGGCCATCAGGCTCCTTGTCCCTCCACTTGTTCCCTTCCCAAAGCAGTGTCCCTTCCATACTTGGCCTTGGTAGCAGTGAGACCCTTCGGCATTGCTGTAAATGTTCTCTCAGCTGTGGACACGAGCAGCAGTGTTTGTTTGCTGGCTACTCTCAGGGCTTTTCATTTTCCTGTACTTCAACATTCACGAAGTGAGGCATTGCCTGTAAAGCCTGGGTTTTTCTCCTCAAACACACGGCTGATTTACAAAGGTGAGATAGGCACAAAAAAGAATGGAAATTTAGGAATGCCGTGAAAAAGAGGTTCAGAAGAAAAGGCACAGCAGCTTGATTGTGGTCAGCAGATGCAGAAGATCTGGTGCAGAAAGAATTTCAAACTCATGCAGATCTCATAGCAGAGAGTGGCCCAAAATGAAGGCTGTTAAAACCAAAATGTTTGAGGCAGAGGATGTCTCTGACCCGAGCACCTTCAGGCATTACTGGCTGAATGTACAACAGCAAAAAGAAACATCCACAACTGGCACCAGATTTTCTAGAAAGTCATAAAATTCTTGTAAAAACCTGGCTGTAAGTTCCCGATGTTGGGTTGGAAAGTATTTGCAACCTCAACTCCTGTTTATTGAGTAAAGCTTTGAAAAATCTGTGTTGAATTTGGTTCAAGCAAGTGAAATTCTGGCTCTGAGCTTTTCTTCATAAGGCCTCCAAAGAGATGGATTTCACAGCAGTACATTCATTTCAGTCAGCTAGAAGCAATTTTAAAAATTAAACATTCAAAGATTTCAATTATTAAAAAAAATACCCTTGCTGGCTAGTCAATCTTCATCTCCTAAATCATATTTATTTTAATTAGTTTGCAAAACTTGCTGGGCTACCTGTGGTTAGCCTGGGCATTTTTTGACTTGGCTTATTGGGAAGCTGTTTGGCAGTGGGTGATTTAAGATTTTATCAGCATAAATATTATTATACAATATTAATATTAATGGTTTTACATTTAATTGCATGAGAGTACAAATCAATTTTTCAAATGGAAAGCCATTTAATTGCCAGCATGCTGATTCTGTTGCATGAGTATCATTTAGTATAAGGCTTGTCCAGCATTTTTTTTGGTATAGATAGAGATTTTGCTATATCAAGTATTTTGGCACGTCAATTTATTTATTATTGCTGGGTACACATTTATTTGCCTGACTGGTTCTATTTGTTATTAGTTTTGGGGGTTTATATTACAGATAAATCAGGTTAGCCTGACAGCAGAAGAATAAAGTGCTCAGTTGGAGCCAGGTCAGTTGTAGATGATGTTCATGGGAGCTCTGGTGGTGTTCGCTGGTCTCATTCCAGGAATGTCAGACAATCACGGAACAGTTTGGTTTGGAAGGGACATTAGAAGTTGTCATCCTGCTCCAATCCCCCTGTCATAAGCACCTTCCATTATCCCAAGGTGCTCCAGGCCCCATCCAGCCTGGTTTTGGGCTCTTCAGGGATCCAGGGTCAGTCACAGCTTCTCTGGGAAATCCATTCCAGTCCCTCCCCATCCTCACAGGGAACAATCCCTTCCCAATATCCCACCCAGCCCTGCCCTCTGGCAGTGGGAAGCCATTCCCTGTGTCCTGTCCCTCCATCCCTTGTCCCCAGTCTCTCTCCAGCTCTCTTGGAGCCCCTTTAGGTGCTGGAAGTTGCTCTAAGTTCCAGTCCAGAGCCTTCTCCAGGCTGAGCAACCCCAATTCTCTCCTTTCCAGATAGGAAGGTGCTCCATCCCTTCAGTCTTTGTGGCCCATCTCTGCCCCACTGGGCTTGACCTTCTGCTCTGCTCACCAGCACCTCGAATCACCTGTTTACCTCAAATCTTCACGTGGGGTTTCCTTGATGTGGAAAAGCATCCTCAGAGACGAGGATCAAAGTGTTAGATTTGTTTCACTTGTTACCCATTCAGCTTTCCATGATTGAGAAGCTTGGCCTTAAAATATTACATGCAGCAGATGCTGCTCAAACAGAATAAACTTAAACAGTCCCAATTTTCAGCTGGTCCACAGCCTGTTGGAGCCTGGGCAGGAAAAAACCTGGCATCCCCGCACTGCTTCCCATTCAGCGCTCGTTGTGTGTTCTCCTGAGCTGGGATTCAGCCTTGGGTGCAACACACAGAAAGAAAAGTCAGGAAATGGTATCACGGAAGGCATGGCTGGAAGATATTTTGTTGTTCTGGTGCTGCCCGTGCTCTTTTCGCCTGTGCTCAGTAGCCTGATGCCGTGGTTAGACAAGGAAGAGCTGATTATTGGGACAGGAACCTGCCAAAGCTGTTGGAGACCTGCTTTTAATTCTCTGCTTTGAGTCAGGTTTACTCTCTCTGTCCCTGGGCAAGTTATTTAATCCCTCAGCTTTTCTTTGTGGATGAAAACGGAAAAGCAGAACATTTCCATGCATCACAAGAAAGTGAATTTGAAATTGAAGGTGTTCAAATAAGCTTTGTCTAAAGGCCAGTACATTACAGATAAAAATCAATTAGTAATAATTCAAAAATCCACCACATTAAGTGAATTTGAATCATATTTTGATTTTTGCGTTTGCTGTCTCTGGAAGGAATTGATTAATACTGTCAGTGGAAACTGAGATTTTTCAGACAGGCTGCTTCTGAAGAGGTAAGGCTGCCATAAATTTTAAAAGCAATTATTTTAAAATGATGCACCTGAACAATCCAGGGGATCCCTGTCAGATCTGTACCTTGTGATCTTTTTCCTGCATGAAGGAAATTGGTGAGGCAGAGGTGGCGGCAGAGGGTGATGAGCTGGGGGTAACCTCAGGCACTCGTGGATTGTCACGCACTGGCTTCTGTATTGCCTTGCCCTCTGCCAAGAAAGAGCTCGATAATTAATGCTCTCTTTTCTGAATGCTGGCCTAGGACTGCCCTGGAATTCTGTCTCCTCAGCCCTATAAACCCAACAAATATCTGTATTTTTCTCTCAGGACTGCAAAGGTAGGTCTTGGGAGATTTTATAGGCTGAAACCAGAAGTGCCTCTCTGAAACAACAGCAGGGTCATCCTGAGTCTTGGAAAACATCACAGCTTTCTTTCAGCCTTCTTAGACAGCTTTATTGTTCAGTGCTGATGGGCCCCAAAAAGACTGGATGTGACAGAAATCCCTGTCTGCAGATCCCAAACCCGAGGAGATGGATCTTGGTGTCACCAGGTAATCACACCGATGAATTTCCCCAGTACTGCTCCTAGCACAAGGCTTTGCTTCAGCTGCCACGTTCCTCTGATGGATTGCCACAAAAACCCCTTTATATTTCTGTGCCTACATGAATAAATCAGGTGTCCATGGAACTGCTGGATCCCGGGAAGTGCTGTTCTTGCTGCAAACAGGCTGGAGCATGTGCAGCACACCCAGCTGCTTCCTGGGGTTTGCAGCCCTCCCGTGCCACACACAGGTGGGAAAACTGCAGCTCTCAGGAAGGTTTAGTGAGCTGGATGTTCTTGTGCTGGTCTGGAGCTGTAGAAGTGTCTGGGATTTGAAGATACTCAGTCAAAGCTGTGCCAGTTTTAGGCTTTGCCAGTTTTTTTTTTCAGATCCTGTGATCACCAGAACACATGCAGAGCTCCCCTTCCCCAGCATGGGACTTTTAGGGAGAAGGTGCCATTTCTCAGAGGTGTCTGATTTTACAGAAGCCTTCTTAATATTAACAGAAGCTGTTTTTATCATGCCATTGAGGGAAAAAGGGAGAAGGATTGAATCCCCTGGAGGCAGCTTTGCACAAAGTGCCAGTGAGAGAAGGATCTGATCCTCTGTGATGTTTTTATTCTGCTTCTTCCTTACAGGCAAACACAGTTACTAGTGAACGGTGTGTACTTTCATACATTGCACTGATTTACCTCATCCATGACCCTCTGAGGTCCTTCTGTCCTGCCAGTGTCCAAGACTGGATGCAGTCCATTAGGATTTTAATTGCATTCTGCCTCTCCATAGCACGTTACTTGTTGCCACTCAAGATGGAAAATGTGCAGGACAACTTGTATATGTGTTCCTTTGGGAGAAGCTTGAACTTTTGTAGTGGTAGGGAATGAGAAAATCAAAATATGTTAAATAAAAGTCCCAGCTTAGAAATGTTACTGAGATAGCAGCATTTTCTCATGCCAGTAAAGCGAGGTTGTTCTTTTAAAACATCCTGTATGTGCCATGGTTTTCTTACAAAATCAGTTAGAGTCTGCACAGGATTGTTGTGGTTTTGTGCGAATTTAGTGCTCTGTTTGAATTTCTTCTGGGGATGTTGAGCAATGAATATGGATGTGTTGTGTTTGCCCTTGTAGTCTGATCTGTGCAGTTGAAGTGAGAAATGTTCTGTAATACTTCAGAAGCAGTGATGTTATTTGGTTTGTGGCATTGCCTCTTTTGGTCATTTAGCCTGATTTTGAGAGATGGCTAAGAATAGTAAAAAAATCAATTATGCAAAGCCAGTGCAAAACCCCCAACAAAATGAGCAAGGAAATAAAAAAAAAACAAGGCCCAGCAAAAAGCCCAATTTAATCTTATGTGCATTGAATATATACACTGCCACCAACACCCTCCTTCAAACCCAGGAGTTTTGCTCTCAAGCTCATCTTTTTCTAGTAATTCAGAAAAACCTATTTTCCTCTTTTTTAGAGTTTTGCTGTTGGCCATTTTATAGAATGGTTTGGGCTGAAAGGGACCTTAAAGCTCATCTCATCCCACCCCTGCCCTGGCAGGGACACCTCCCACTGCCCCAGGCTGCTCCAAGCCCTGTCCAGCCTGGCCTTGGGCACTGCCAGGGATCCAGGGGCAGCCACAGCTGCTCTGGGCACCCTGTGCCAGGGCCTGCCCACCTTCACAACCAAGAATTTCTTCCCAATATCTGATCCAAACCCACTTTCTTTCATCACCCTTGTCCTGGCACTCCATGTCCTTGTCACAAGTCTCTCTCTTTCCTTCTTTTTAGCTCCTTTATTTGAGAGGAGTAAAACAGCCTTTCTGCAACTTAAGACTACCGAGAAGCTGAGGGAAGAAAGTTCTTTGCAAGAGTCAGGAGAAACTTATGCTGAACACGCTGAAGTCACTGTTTATTTTGTTGTGTGTCATTTATCATTTTACAGCCAAATTCTAGAGAAGTGCCAGCATGGCACTTCTCAGCTCTCCAGTAAATCTCCTACCCCAGGAGCCCTTCCACTGAAAGGCAGACAATTAGGATTTTCAGAGTGCTGCTAACTTGTTACAGTTGTTTACCAAATACTAAAGTTGTGTGCATTACAAGTGATAGATGTACCCTTCTTTTCATTCCGATAACAAAAAGTTGTCTGCTTGGCAATAGTCAAGATTTTTCCATTTAATCTAACATGAATGGCAAAATCTATTCACTGAAGGAGGCTGGTGAAAGAGTTGCAAAGGACTGGTTCAGTGTCTAAAACAGAGCTGGGTTTGTTCAGTTGGTTTTTTTTTTTGTTTCTTTTCAAAATCTTCGTGTTTTTTTTAACTTTTGGAGGCATTAGTATAGAATGTCCAGAAGTGATTTTCCAAATCCTACTAAGTATTCACCTCATCTTTGTTTTCAGATGTGTAAAAAAAGTCTCAGCTTTTTGTACAAGGCTTGGTGAATTGGGGCTGATGGCTTTACTCTTGTTCCATTCCTGTCCCTTTTTGGTCTTCATTAGAAGCCTGACTCTCTTTAGTGAGCGCATAAAGGCTGGTTTGTCCCTTTAAACACAGGCACAGTGGGTTCAATGTGGGGGTGTGTGTTCATAGGTAGTTTGCTATTATTAGTTGATTTTAAAAGAAAAAAACACAACAAATCAAAGTTGTATTTGTATAGGAGCAGTACAAGGGGAAGTTCTTTGGCGTGTCTGTTCTTCCAGGTACTCCTGGCCTCCAATTTTTATTCTCTGCTGTGTCTGCAATACCTTCCCCAAAGTCCCCTTTTGTTCTTTCCAGTGCCAAGAGCTTTCCTAACTCTGGTTTGACTGTCATGGGACTGTAGCTTAGCTAAGAACCTGTGCTGATTGCACATAAATATGGAATTTAATCATCCTGGACTGACTTCACGGTGCAAATGCTCCTCCAGGCCACAACTCTCCTCCATGTCCCTGCCTGCTGAAACCAGATGTTAGGGGTAAAAAAAATAAATCACTGCTGCTCTTTCTGAGTAACAAATGTGAGAGAAGAGTTGGGCATTACCTTCTCCAGCCTTGTCCATCCCTGGGCACACATTTCCACAAGTAATGCCCGAGCAGTGTGAAACTCCACAGCTTTAATCCAGAATATAGGAAGCAGCATTTTACATCTCCTCATGCTCTTTAGATGGATCCAGATAAGGCACAAGTGAAGTATTTGACTTTTTTAGATGAAAGGGGATTTTGCTGTAAATCGGATAACATTAAAAAAATCAGCCTGTTGGGGATTGATCAGGATATTGTAGGAGTGCAGTAGTCCTGTAATCAATTGTCTCTCTGTCCCTATGTCTTGCTAATAAATACAAGAATAACTGCAGGCACCAGTTATTCTTCTACTGAAAGAAATGGAAATTTTGCTGGTTGAAATTCACAGATGTTTCATCATTGAGGATTTATTACTTTTTTCCCATCCTCTCTGATAATAACCGCAGAACTAATAAATGTTCTACCGCTGAAAAGATGATCTTTGAGCACTGCATAAATCTGTTCTAGATAAGCCATTTATCCCAAACTCTGCATATCAAAGGAGAGGAGAACAGCAAGTCTCTCACTTCCTGGTATCCCAGAATATTATCTCACCAGGATTTTGCTTCTATGTGCTGGGCTTTTTGAATAGTCTGTTGAATCCAGACTGGCATGACTTTGCTAAATGGGATTTCCACTGCTAGCAGCCTTATAAGCTTGATTATATTAAATAATGTGCAGTCATTCTAAGTTATGGAAAATAACTTACTTATTCTCTTTTTCAAGGAGTAACTGGGTGACCTCTTACAGAGTGTTGGTGAGCAATGACAGCCACGCGTGGACTGCTGTCAGAAACGAATCTGGAGATGTGGTGAGTAGAATGAAACATGTTTTGTGAGGAAAGAGCAGAGGTGGGAAAGCAGGGGCTGGCCACAGGTTAGTCAGTGGCAGCATCTCTCAGCAGTCCCACTTTTTTTCAGAGCAAATCCCAAGGTACAGGATTGTCCAGGGGGAATGGGGGGATTGCCATCCTTGAGGAGCAGTTCTGGCCTGCGCCACTGTCGCCCTGATGTTTCAGCTTTCTGATGTGTTTCATAGTTCCAATGTTCTCATAGTTTTTAGTTCTTTTCTCACACACAGGCGTTGTAAATAGAAGCAATATTTATATCAGACGAGGCTGTTTTACATTCCTTCACTTCGAGGAATGGACAGCTGATGGACAGTTGTCTTGACCAAGGGGATGGGAGAGGTGTCAACCTTCTCCTCCAATCCCTGGTCTGTGCAGAAATATTATAACAATGGAGTCAGATGTTGTGATAAATATTTCATACCTTTTCACCAGTGTGCCTGTGTGTGTGATTGTGTGTCCAACAACAAGCCACCATCAGCCTGCACTCTAAAGCTGATTTTACGTTTCTGTTACCAAAACCACTGAGAGGCATTTGGAAGCAGTGACGCTGCCATTTCCCCCTGTTTGTCCTGCCCAGATTTTTGAAGGGAACAGCGAGAAGGAGATCCCGGTGCTGAACATGCTGCCGGTGCCGCTGGTGGCGCGTTACATCCGCATCAACCCCCGCTCCTGGTTTGAGGAGGGCAGCATCTGCATGAGGCTGGAGATCCTGGGGTGCCCCTTGCCAGGTAACGACATGTGGGAAATGGGTTTGTAGAGGATTCTCTAATGCCTGACAGGAGGCTCACAGAGTGTGCATCTGTATGCAAACCTTGAGATAAGAAATGCCGACTCAGAAAAGCCGTGCAATAGGGCAGACATCATTGAGAGAGAAACGGAACTAGAAACAGGTGTCAAATGATGGCCTTGCAGATAGACCAGATGTAGCCTTAGTTTTTTAGCCTGAGATGTTTTGATTTCTAAAACTCAGTTCTCACAGAACTTTCTGGAAACACAGGAGATGTTTTTGTTAACTCTTCCTTGTTTTCATTCTTCTTTAGAGGTGAAGACAATTTGATGTCTCTCTGTGTTGGCCAATGTGATTGAATGGTGTTACTTCTAACACAAATCAGTTTAGCTCTAGTGACCTAGTATATAAAGAAGTCAAATTGCTAATAAACTCAGTTTCAGCCTTCTGACAAATTCTGGAGTTGTGTAGTCTGTTGTCGCTGTGTGTTTAGAACACTGCACCTCTTGTGGGTTGCTTGTTTCCCATTGTAATGGGCAATTGCACAGACAATATTTCCCCTCAGCTCTTGAAAGGGCTCTCAGAGAGCGGTGATTTATTCCAGATTCCTGTGTGGAACTGCTGTCTGAAAACCAGAGTGTGAGACTGAAGGAAAAGGAACCTCTCTTCAGCACCGTGATTTTTTGCTGGCACACAGGACACACAGAGAGGTCCCCAGGGAATAACAGTGATGACACCCAAACTGTTTTGCAGGGCAGCTTGTAGGGAAATTCTTATCATCCCTTTCTCTCCACTAAAACTGCATCTGAACAGGAAAAAGCATGAATGTCAGTGTTTGGAAAGGTGATTTTTATTAAGTGCAGCAGTTTTTCACCCTGGATTCTTCTGGCTTTCTACCCATCCAGGGCCAAATTCTGCTTGGCAGTGTTGCCGTTCGTTACCCTTCAGCTTCAGGGGTCTGTGTCAGTGGGTGAAGCTGGGAACACATCTCCACTTTCAGCACTGTCCTGCTGAGTGCTCTTCCAGCTTTTCACAGATCTTGGATTCACATGGAAACAGCATCAATGCATCCCCCTGGTAGTCATTTATTGAGTTAATTGCCCGCAGTGGCTGATTCAGTATATTCCTGAAAGAAAATACCAGAATCATTCATTGAGAAACACAATGGGAATGGGGTGTGTTCATTCAAAATGTAATTGGACTGAAGAACTAATAGGTTTTGATAAGTGCTGACCCATCTTTTTTAGCTCAGAAAGAGCTGGCATTTCTTTCTCCTTGCTCATTTTGTTCGTCGCACGCGAGGCGCCCGGAACAAAGCTGTTCCTCAGGTTCCAGAGGCCTTTCCATGCACGTTTTCTTCCTGTGGGATGGGACATTTTTTTTTACAGCTCCCTCGGAGTGGATTCCTCACCCTTTATTGGTGTCATTTTGCTCATTTCAAGTTAAATATCTGGATGGTTTGGCCATGGGAGCAGCGACTTTGACAGTGCTGCTCTAACACTCTGTATTGGCTGTGGGACTGGAAGTCAAATGCTCTTCTTTTCTGACAGTTTTTTTTTTTTTTACATAAAAATGACCAGTTTTCCTAAATTCACCCAAATCAGGAGGTGGAGTTCTGTTAGTTCACACACCTCTAGCCTTTCCAAAGCCTGGGGCATAGAGAAATACCCCAACAACTAAAGGAGGGTGGAAGGGAAGAAACCCATTTTTCTGAATTTCTTTTCATGTCTTCTAGACTTGTAATTTAGGGTTTATGCCTTTATTAATCCCTGAATATATAAAACCATTTGCATTCAGTCTGTGCTCGGTATCAGCTTTCCATCAAGCAGGCTCACGAGGGAGGGTAATAAAGGAATAAGGAGAAAGGATAAAAGAGGAAGAAAAAACCCGAATAAGCCTGATATTCTAAGAGAGGTTGTTAGCACTGTTGGAACGAGATGGAAATGGTTAAAAGCAGCTAGAACCCATTCCTGTGGGTAGGGCTCTGTCCATAAAACCTGCTGCACGTGGCAGATGCACTAAAAATTGGATAAATCTTGATAAACCATGATTTGGACAACTGGAACAGAGAAGTTACTGCTTATCAAAGCAGTATTTTATAAGATAATTGTAATTTTTATCAGTGAAATGTTTCTGTCTTATCCATAATGTACAGTTTTGTTGTATCTTAGGCTAATTTGGACAAAAGACCTTTCTAGACTGTTGCAGTAGCTCTAAAAAAAATCCCCAAAACCAGAAAAGATGTGTTGTCCAACTATGTCAATGCTGTCTTTGGGCAACAGAAGGGATTTGCTGTTTCACCAAGAGAAAGATATTTATTCTTGGAGAAAATATGCCAGAAAATCCTACCTATAGCAACAATCAGTGCTGCCATGTCTCAAAAAAGAGGGCAAAAAGAGGACAAAAATCACAAGCATTTTATTCCCTCTCCACTTTCCAAAAATGCTGCTGTTTACATAGAGGGAGACGGACACACCCAATCTTTTGCAATTGCCTCAGAGGGATGGACGTGCTTCCCTTGCCTTCTCTTTCTCAAACCTAGGGAAGGTCAAAACGAAATTGCATGTGATCAAAAGCACCCAGAGATTGGAGAGAGAAAATTAGTTGAGTTCTTCATGCATTTATTTATATTGTGGAGTATTCAAGGCAAGAAGCAATTATTTTAATGGAAGAAATTTGTGATGAAATTTAATTTTTAATAGTTCTTATATAGGAAACTATCACTGGTACCATGATTATGCCATTACTTTGAAGCTAAGATAAAAAATGAACTTTAACAGTTCTCTAATGGAACACTGTGTTTTGCAGTGGCTCCAGTCTTATTTTTACTGCTTCTCTCTTAGTGCCAGGCTACCTGGTCAAGTCTAGAGTTGAGTTCATTTTTTGATGAAAATGTGACTTTCTACAAGTCTCTTTCATTATAAATGGTCGTAAACAGCAGTTGTAAATCCAGCATCTACTTCTGAGAGTAAAAGAAGAAAAGAATCAGTTTCTAGTTGAAAAATATTATTTTATTGCTGATTTCATGTGTGATGTTAATACTCATGAGCAATGCTCATGAGGCTGCCATGAAATAGATCATGTGGAAAAGAAAATTAGGATCACCTGATGTGGCTGCCAGCAGATTTATTTCAAGACTACACATGTGCTGTCTGTTAGATGTTCAATTTAGTGAAGACAAGTCAAATCCACTCAAATTACGTGGAAATTAAGGAAACCCAGTCATTTGCCAAATAGCACATTGGGGTTTTTGAGACAGTCTAAAGGATTTAAACCAGAATATTCTTTTTATCAAAAACTTTTCCAAATCCCTTGGATTACCTCCATCATGCCCCACATTTGGAACACCAATTCTGAGAAGCTGAAACCTGCTGGAAGAAGCATCAGGGCTTCACAGGCTGAGGTGCTGCAGAGCTGTAATAAGTGAAAATCTCCTTTTTTTTTTTTTTTTTTCCCATCAACTGCTGCACAATTGGTCCTTTCTGGTACTTTTAATGGGCAGTTTTCAGAGCCCTCATGCTGTAAAGTAGCTGGGAATTGATCCCCTTGGAGTTCTGACATCCACAGCATAGGAAGAACATGGAGCTGTTGGAGAAAATCCAGAGGAGGCCTCAGAGGTGGTCAGAGGTTTGGAGCAGCTGTCCCATGAGGAAAGGCTGAGAGGATTGGGATTGTTCAGCCTGAACAGAAGAAGGTGTTGACATGGATGTAAACTGTGGCTTTCCAGTGCCTGGGGGAAGCTACAAGAAAGATGGAGAGAGACTTTGGACAAGGACCTGGAGTGTCAGGACACAGGGAATGGCTCCCACTGCCGGAGGGCAGGGATGGATGGGATCTTGGGAAAAAATCCTTCCCTGGGAGGGTGGGCAGGCCCTGGCACAGGGTGCCCAGAGCAGCTGTGGCTGCCCCTGGATCCCTGGCAGTGCCCAAGGCCAGGCTGGACACTGGGGCTGGAGCAGCCTGGGACAGTGGGAGGTGTCCCTGCCATGGCTGGGGTGGAATGGGTGGGATTTAAGGTCCCTTCCAACCCAGGCCATTCTGTGGCCCTATGAATCCTTGATTTAACAGCTTTAACCACTTGTCCATCTTTACAAAGAATAGAAGGATGAAGGGAGCAAGGTGCCTCTACCATTAAACTTCATTAACTCTACTGCTAATGCAAAGATAGATTGGTGGTAGAAAAAGCTGATATATCCCTCTGTGTGAATGTGAGTGCCACAGTTTTGCAGGATCATTTCTCCCTTGAAGAAAGAGAGACTTCTCCAGAATTTCTGTGAATAAATCAGTATCTTTCTATTGTAACTCTTCTGTGGTTTGAGTTCCTCAGTCTCTTATTCTCAGTTTGGGTTTTTTTGTTTTTTTTTTTAAATTTGCCAAAGTGGACCCATCCAGCTGTGCACAAGCCTTGTTTGCCTTTGTGCATTTTAGCTGTTAATGTTCTGATCTGTATTCCTGCTGCAGCAGAAATCCAGAGATCCAAGCAGGCTACAGCAGAGCCTGGCAAAGTATGAGTGTTAATTCCCTGGGGAACTGTCAAATTGAGCCCTGTTGTTGAGGAAGGGCCAGAGATACAATCATTCTCACTGCACAATATTTTTAAGTTTCCACCAACTCTACAGCATTCACAGTCATTCCCATGATATTAGTGTTTGATGTATGGAAAAAGAGCCAGGCTTTGAAAGGAATGGGTTTAAAGTATCAGGGGAAAAAATCGGTTGCTGTATATTTTGGCTCGTGGTGATACAGAAAACCTTCAACATCCTGGCAGTTTCATGATGTTTATTTTCATATTTTTACAACGTGGGGATATTTTTCCAATTATGAAGATATTCTGTGGGGCGTTAAACACATTGTCTCTTCTAAGAAGAAGTGGGGGCTTTTTTCTGATTTACATTTCTTATCCATCAGTGTATTAATGAGTAATTTCTACAAATTAACATTGGTTTTGATGAGACAAGATTCTTTTTGGACATTTTTCAGTCGTATTTTGGAACAGCCTTCAACTGACCTTCCAGCATCTCTGCTGTAGAATAGGAAATGGAAGTGGAGACAAGGATGGGTCATGTTACTGTGAAGCTTAATGGAACTTGCATGTTTCATTTCATAAATAACTTAAATAGTGCAAAAGATCCCAAAAATGTTAGAATTTTATGGGAATATTTAGTGGTTTCAATGGCAGAAATATGAAACTTAAAAATGTTATAAAGTATTTTGCCGTGTTGTGAGTTTTCCATAATTTCATTAAGGATCTGTTGCTGTGGGATGGTAACTACGTATTTTTGCTACTCAGAATTGTTCTTTCCCCCCCTCCCAAAAAAAAAAAGTCACAGCTGACCGGTGATACTGTTTAAAACCCTTTTTTTTTTTCCTCTAGAGACAATGTCTTTCTGTGTTCCAATAAGACAGGATGATATTTAGACTTTTTCATATTTCGCTTTTCCCCCAATAATTTTAAACCAGTGAAGATGATTTTGTGTGAAGGGAAACAATTTTTCATGGAAGGCTGACAGCCACTGGCCTGACAAATGATTGCTCAAAATTCCAGACATCCCAGATGTGGCAAGTTACGGAATGTGTCTGATGTTTTCCAAATAGACTTGTTTGTCTCTGAAAATAAATCATAATAGATTAGGCTAGGAGCACATTTATCAGGAACCTCAAAGCTGAGCCATATCAGTCTTGGCCTGTTTGTTGTTTGTTTTTCCAGGTGAAGGACCTGGAATGTCAAGGAGACAAAAGATTCTTTTCTAACCACCTATCCTCCTTTGATACTTCAAAATGAACAAACTATAAATAATATCCATAAATACGTGAATATGTAAATTTTTAAGTAACAAACACCTCTGACTTCCACAGGAACTCTTTTGGAAGATAATTAAGAATGTTTAATGTGCACAGTTACTCCTATCCATATTTTGCAAGCAATGCATAGACTTGGAAAATACTCACCAGGAAAACTAAAATTCCTTGCAATAGTAAATTCATCAAGTGGACACAAAACATTTACTCTGGCTTTTTCCTCTAATTTGATTTTTCTTCCACTCTTTTATCTTGCATCTGACTCATCATTTCCCAATGACTTTTCCCCTCCTCTGCAGCCTGAGGCTGCCCTTCTGCTTTTCTGTTCAAGTTTAGTTTTTTGTGCAGAGGAGATGTCTGGGAAGCTGATGCCTCCTTGCTTTTGTTTGGATCTCTATGAATTGATTTGTGCGGCCATTAGAAATATTTAAAATTAGTTGTTTCTCTGAGTTTTGCTTTTGGAAACCTGTTTTAAGTACACGCAGGACAGTGGAATTCAGATTTCCATGTTCCTTACGTGCGTTGTGCCAAAGCACCTCTATATTTGAAATTCCTGAGTGTGTGAAAACTCTTTTATTTCTTTTCTCAGACCCAAACAATTATTACCACAGAAGAAATGAAATGACAACCACTGATAATCTGGACTTTAAGCATCACAACTACAAGGAGATGAGGCAGGTAGGCAAAGGGACTGGTGCGTGATGGAGGGTGGATGGGTCCAGGCTTTTCAGCCCTGTGGAATCTGAATTTCACCTCTTCAAAATATTATTAAACTCTATCTACAGTGTGCTTTTGAAATATTGCCCCTGCTTTAGTCTAATAAAAGAAGCAGTCCAATAAAGTCCCAAAGTCTTAACTGGGACATAAACTAACCCGAAAGAGGTGACATTGCGTGAGGAATATAGAGGAAAATAGAGGAACTATTTTCATATAACGTGTCACTCTTTTTCTTCCATATGTATTTGAGAGGTGTATGGCACAGTGGTTTCTCCTTCTAGGTTTGACCCTGATTTAGCCATCAGTTTTCTCATATATTTCAGTGGGTTTGGATAATCAGAATAAACTCTAGAGTCCAATTCCATATTCACAGTTGTGAAAATGGGCAAAAATTCACCAGAAAAAAAACCTTTGTTAGTATAATTTTAAATCTCCCAGCCTTGTTAATCTTGTTCCTTTAACTTCAAACAGCCAGCCTTGTTCTTGGCTTTGTTATTGTTTTTAATCTTGCTTCATATCACCACAGACACAAGTGTGGGTTGTCCTGAAGAAATATTTCTGCCCACTTTCTCTTCAAATATAAAGATAATATGTTTGGACTTGATGTGTGTGATTCACTTGCTGTGTGCTGGATTTTCAGTGTATTTATACTGCATGAATCACCACTGGGTTTTATTGAGCAATTGTGTACTGAGTCACACGTTTATTTTGGTAGAGATTTCATGGCCTATATTTCTTAGCACAAAGATTAGACAAGTAGGAACTCAATTGGCATAATTACTGTCAGAAACAATAAAATAAAATGTATTTATGTTGTCATTGCAGAAAGGCAGGTCGGCCAGGTTAGAAATGTCTTGGGGAAATAACCACAGCTTTAAACCAGGATGTTTTTGTGCTCTTCATACAAATGGAAAACCTGTGACTGTGGTTGAGAATTGTGAACTGTGTGCTCTCCCAATTTCGGTTTTCTTCTGTGTCAAAATAGTTAACTTTTTTAGAGCTCACTAGATTTTAATTGCTGGTGGGCAGCATATTGTGGGTTGCATTGCAACAAGTCTTATATTCCCAAAACTATTCTCAAAACTTCAGTGCAGAATGGAATAATAACTGCCAGAGTCAACTTCTTATTAAAAACAAAACGACAACAATCAAAAACATCCCCAACCCCCAAAACATTGTCACTTTTCATAGCTCCTTCGCCACCAACCATCTTAGAAAAATGCTGTTCTTTGAAGTGATTTATTATCAACACTGAAGGAGGAGGAGATGATGTTCCTGGGCCATGTTTTGGAAGCATTACATTACATTGCAGTAAGTCAAGTATTTGTGAGGGAGGGATTTTCTCAGCGTCTGGTAGTTTTAAGAGAACTCTCTGGTTAGGAAGATAAAATCTACAGCTCCAGTTTTCTCTTTGTAAAAGAGCATTCAGTGTTCTTCTTCCAGTCAATAGGAATGCTCACTGTATCTTGTGTGCAGGATTGTTTTACAGCCCAAAATATTTATTATATGTTCATTTCTATGTATGTATTTGCATATATTCATGTGGTACAGGAAGCTGTTACATGTTTGATGTGGGTATTTGAGTACAACCTTGTCCTTGAGACAACGCAGCCGGATCATGGGGGAAATAACTATGCCATTTGTAGGAAATGGGAATGAGAAGATCAAATATGAAATATGTTCATTCTCAATATTGTATTTCCATTAACTCCGTTGCAGTACATGTTACCAAAGGAGTCACAGTAAATGTTACTACAAAGGCTTTAATGCAGGAAAAGTTCTTTGACTCAGAAAATAATTACGTTTGCAATTAAAGAGATGATGGGGTGCTTACTGAGGCCAATACAAACATTTCCACTGAATGTAATACACTTTGAACACTTGGTTCTGGGCATTTTTCTCACTATTAAGGAGCATTTCCATACTTTCAACCACTTCTCTAAATTGATGTTCCTGGTATCCTGTGAGCACTGCAGTGCCAGGCACGTCAGGAAAGCTTCTGCACGTGGAATGTTCAGAGTCAGAAGTTTCTCTGCTGGATTTCAGAGGCAGCTCTGAGACAACAGGCTCACCTTCCCTATTTCTCAGCTTGTGGAGCTGCATGGATGCAGGGAAACATCAGCCAGCTCAGTTTCCTTCAATTTGAAGAAGGTGTGAGAAGAGAAATTAGTAAACACAGGTCTGAGTCAGTAACATTATTTATATGGTACGCTTTTAGCCTTCAGCTAAAATAGAACTGCTTTAAATGCAATATCTCTACTTGCTGGCAGAGTGAAAAAGTTAATATTTCTATTGGAGAAAAGGTGGCAACTTGCAAAATAAATGCATTTCTGTGCACTGACACCCTGGGTCACCTCAAGTCCCTTACCTATAGTACCTCACAGAGTGTGGTTGTTTTAATTACTCTCCATTATTCTAATTACTCCCCATGGCATAATGTTTTAAAAATGAGATAGCAGAGCTATAAATGCATGAACTAAACATAAAGCTTTTGCAACTAAGAAGTAATCAGAGAAGCAAATGAAGAGTTTGTTCAGCATCCAATTTAGAATGAACCAGATAGTGGATGTATTTTGATGCTGCATTGTCTAAATATGTTCTCTTTTTTCCCCTTTTTTTGTTGGCAGTTGATGAAAACTGTGAATAAAATGTGCCCAAATATCACAAGAATTTATAATATTGGAAAAAGCAACCAAGGACTGAAACTGTACGCTGTCGAGATTTCTGACAACCCAGGAGAACACGAAGTTGGTTAGGATTTTAATCTTAACTAAATCTGTTGAAGGGGTGTTGGGATTTGGCTTTTTTTCCCTCTTTCTCTGTATCTGCACTAATTAACACTGATGGAATTATATTCATGGCAGCAAAGATTTCAAATGTATGTGGGAGGAAGCTCAGTGCTGAAATTCTAAATTGGGAAGAGGAGGGTGAGCACAAATAGAGGACATTCTGAATGTGGGATTGAATTCTTTAATGATCATTCTTCACAGTAATAAAATAAAAGTAAATTTTAATACTGGAGGATGGATTTTTAGTAGTGGGATTTATGTAGCTATGGATAGAATTTTTCCTTTTTTTATGTGGGGTGAAAGCATTGCAAGCAGGGACAGATCAAATCTCCAATTGGTTTTTCACTCATGAGGTCTGGGGTTCAATTTTCTGCCATGATATAATTCCTCAGCATAGAAACTCGTTCAGTCTTTGGGCCTTCTCACTGTGATAGTGCCTGGGACAGCTGTTGGAATAAAGGAATTTTGTGCTTTGCTGTATCCATAAAACCCCTGATAACGTGTTTAGATTATTTGTTAGGAAAATTCTCTTCTGGCAAAGTATTTTTCATGTGACTTTTAGACCTTCAAAACTGCTAAAACCTATTTCTAACATGCTGAAGTTGTGAGTATAATTATAGATATGTTTAATCAAAAATGGGTTTTAGAGGCGTTACACAGTGGCTTTAGATATCACTAATACATGAGCCTGTTCTGAAATAGCAACAGAAAGCAATTTATTTCTCCAAAGTGACATTTCCACCTCTCATCCGTGCAGCTGAGACACTTCTCCAACCCTCCTTAAGTGAAATGTTTCTGATTGACATCGATGCCATTTGATAGAGATTTGATTTGCTGCTCTGACTACAACTCTGCTCTGTGTTCTTTTTCTTTTTTTCCACAGGGGAGCCAGAATTCCACTACATTGCAGGAGCTCATGGGAATGAAGTGCTTGGGCGAGAGCTAATCCTCCTGCTGATGCAGTTCATGTGCCAGGAATACCTGGCTGGGAACCCACGCATTGTGCACCTCATCCAGGACACGAGGATCCACCTGCTGCCCTCAGTGAACCCTGATGGATATGACAAGGCGTACAAAGCGGTAATTAGGATTATGAACACATCAAGGAGTTCTTTTCTTTCCAGTAGGTGAATCAAAGATGATCCTCTCATCATTATTTTCTTCAAAGATCACTTTTCACAAGTGACCGAAATTTAAAAATTATAAGATGGTCACATCAAAGTAAACACAAACCATCTCAGGAAAAAGCCGAAAGAAACAGTATTTGATGTGATATTGGCTAGTAGGAAAATGTACATGGAAATGAGGGTCACAAAACCTGCCAGAACAAACCATCCCGAGGTGTACAGAGCCGTGGGAACACCATTTCAGAAAATGGAAAATTCATGCAGCCTGTTTCTCATGAGAAACCAAGCTCAGCACATGAAAATCTGCATTCCTCTGCAGCTGAAATATAACAGTGTGCCTTTAAGGAGAGCACAATGTGTTGGGCATCGCAATAATTCAGTCTGGATGAAGACAGACAACCCAAAAGTAGGGGCTGGTCAAATGCACTGGAAAATCTTCCAGAGCAGTCTGCAAAAGACTGGAACAGGAAAGTCAAAATCATAGTCATGGGAGGAAATGTGTGCTGTCTCCATTGAGAGGTATATTTTGGCTAGCCTCAAGTAAATTTTCATGGGTTTTCCTTCACCTCATTCAAGATTTCAAACAAAATTTTTTAAAAAGCACCAATTATTTAGTTCAGTTAATTAAATAATTAATCATCCATTTCTCTGTATAGAATTACCCCTGGCACATTCCCAAACATTCTGCAGGGGCTCACAGGTTGTTGTATCCTGAATGAACATTAATTTTTATTTTCTTTCCTTTTTTTTTTTTTTTTAAACAAGGGTTCAGAATTGGGGGGCTGGTCTTTAGGACGATGGACTCAGGACGGCATTGACATCAACAATAACTTCCCTGACTTAAACTCTTTGCTCTGGGAGTCAGAAGATCAGAAGAAGAGTAAAAGAAAAGTTCCAAACCATCACATCCCGATCCCTGACTGGTACCTGTCTGAAAATGCCACTGTGAGTAAGGCCAGGAGAGGGGACACAAAGGCTGGGATGTGCTGAGAGAGTGAGATTTGCATTTCTCAAGAAATTAATAACCTGTGAGTGAAGTTCCACGGCTGACCAAAGTGAATAATTCCCTTCATGTCAGTGGAAATAAAAATGCACCACAAAAGGACCATTCCCCCAGGATTTAGAGGCAGGCCTTGAGGAAGAAACTGTTTCCTAGAGGATTTTCTTTTCCCTCAGCTATTTAACAAGCCTGGAGGACTCAATACTCAACTTCTAGGGAGGAGCAGAGCATGAGCTCGGCCATGTGGATCGGGCTTCTCCCAGGTTCTGTGCCATAGATGAGCTCTTTGAAAACTCAATCACAGATCTGTCATGGGATTTCCTTGCTTGCTGTTACTTGAAATATATTCATATCTCGATAAACACAGCAGCAGATCAGGCATATGCAAACCCAGTGCTGAGGCTTATGTTAAAGTCATTTATTGGATCATAGTGCCAGAAATTTAACTTCTTTTGGCCAGACCTTTAAAATATAACGGCAGCTATGAATAGTAGCTTCACTGTGGCAGTTTTTAGTATTCAGAATCACACAATCATGGAATAGTTACAGTTTAAAGGGGCCTCTGGAGATCAGCCC
This sequence comes from Donacobius atricapilla, assembly GCA_013397315.1. NCBI lineage: Eukaryota > Metazoa > Chordata > Aves > Passeriformes > Mimidae > Donacobius > Donacobius atricapilla. The sequence goes on along the minus strand of WBMY01000656.1, from coordinate 284,826 downwards.
AACCCCCTGCCAAGGCAGGGTCACCTGGAGCAGGTGACACTGGAACACGTCCAGGTGGGTTTGGAATGTTTCCAGAGAGGGAGACTCCACGCCCTCCCCGTGCAGCTGTTCCAGTGCTCTGCCACCCTCATGGAAAAGTTCATCCTCATGTTGAGGTGAAACTTCCTGTGTTTTAATTTATGGCCTTTATTTCTTTGTTTAAAATCCCTTATTTTGGAAGCAAAAAGAGGGGGAGCAGTGCCACCGTCTGACACCTCTGTCAGTTCCTGCTCTTGGCCTCACTCGACATAGATGTTCCTTGTCCATAAATTATTGACACGAAGGTTTTGTTAGTTCTTGGGGGATGTCTGTGACCTCTCAAGGATGGCTGACAAGCACCATAATTTAAAGAAGGCCTTCTCCTTGCCCTTCTGTTGGCTCCTCATGCTCAGGAGCTCCTGAGCCTGGTCTCCCTTTGAAGCAGCATTCTCCGGTTTCCAGGCTGAATCGGAGCCGCCGTTACTTTTTCTCCCAGGTGGCGGTGGAGACGCGGGCAATCATCGCCTGGATGGAAAAAATCCCTTTCGTGCTGGGTGGCAACCTGCAGGGGGGAGAGCTGGTGGTGGCCTATCCCTACGACATGGTGAGGTCCATGTGGAAAACCCAGGATTACACGCCCACCCCGGACGACCACGTGTTCCGCTGGCTGGCCTATTCCTACGCCTCCACGCACCGGCTGATGACGGATGCCAGGAGGAGAGCCTGCCACACCGAGGACTTCCAGAAGGAGGATGGCACTGTGAACGGGGCCTCCTGGCACACCGTGGCTGGAAGTAAGTGGTAGAAAGGCTGCCCGAAGTTTTATCTTTCGTATTTTCCATGTTCTGCACTGCAGTAGTATATAACGTCTGGAGGCCCAGGAGGATGTTGGAGTCAGCCTGATTGAGAAGCAGGGTCAGCAGGATTTCCCCCGTGGTAAGCCAGGCCTTGGCTTCAAGCCCTGAGAAACATTCATCTAACACAGGAGCCTGAGATCTTCTCTCAAGAGCCTTTGGAGTTATTATGTTTACTTGTGTTGTTGTAGGACATGAAAAAACGAATGACTGTAAATACTTTTTCAGAAGGTAAAAATATAAGAAGGCTCTACTGTCTAATTCTTACTACTTTTAATAAGGTGTTCTGATACAGACTTAAAATGATTGGTGAATAGAAATGACACTTCTCTAATCCCATTGGTTAAACTGGAGAAACAGAACTAGAAAGGCAAACATCATGTAGAGAAAAGATTGTTTTGAGAACAAAGAGTTGTTTACTAAGATTGTTTTGAGAAGAAGCTTTCTCGAGATATTTTTCCTTTGGGAAAAGTTAGTAGCTAGCAGGCTAGGATCTCTCAGACTCAGAAATATCAGGTCCTCCTACTAGTCCAAGTTCTCCTCCATTGGTTATTTGTGTTCCGTGTATGATATTGTTTCTAGAATGTTCCATCCCAAAGACTATATATTGTTACTTTTCCCTTGTTTCTGGTCTTTGGAGCTTGTCCCTATACTGTGTTCAGCTTCTGAGCATTGTCCCTATTTTTATTTCTCATTAAATTAAATTTTCTTTTTGGGGCACTCCATTGTTCCTGCCCCTTTTTTCTTACTTCGCACCGCATCTGCCCTGAAATCAGGAGACTCAAAGATCTGTTGCAGCCACTCTCACTGCAGCAATAACTCTGAACTTCATATAAAATGTAAGCAAGCTCTCCTCACAGTTCAGCCAGATAAAACCATCCTTTTCCAGCCCCAGAACCAAGGACACCGTTGCAGCTTCAGGCCCAAAAAATGCAAACATGGAATTGAGGATGGGACTTCATAACCCAAAGCTGTAATTGGACAATATATATATAAATATATAATATGGACCAAAACATAAAAGTGTGAAAACTCGTGACTTGGATCCATCTTGGGTGGAGCCACAGCCAGACCCTTGTACTACAAAGATGAGTCCTTTGAAAGCCTTTTAATAAATACCCACTTTATTCCTTTAATGCTGTCTAGCCTCTGTTCTAGTTAACCTCTCAAGACATCAGAAACTCCAATTAGTGTTACCTTGCTAATTAGGGTAAAGCCATCACTGCCTGGTGTACATTGCAGGAGCAGTGGTGGTAAAACGTGTGTTCTAAGAGGAATATTTCCAGGTGTCATTACTGCCGTTAGTACCTGGTGGCTGCTTCTTTTACAACCAGGTTTTCCAAAAATGCACACGCAGAACATTAGCTTTAAGAACTCTGTGCACTCAAAACATTTTGCCAGGGAGAAACCAACCCAGTCCAAACCCGCACACATGGTGACAAGAAAACAACTGCTGCCAAGCACCACAACCAGTGTCAGAGCTGAAGCAGTGGTTTCAAGGAGAGATTCCAGTGGCTCTCAGATAAGGAAATCCTGATTTCAGCCTCCTGCTGACTGAACTCAGCCTCAGATCAGCTCCCACTCACATTCACTCAGAGCTGTAATGAAAGCCATTAAAAGCTACTGTTTTCCTGCTACCGTCCTGTTTCTCAAGCACCTGTATATCCTTACACTTAAATTTTGCATGGGCTCCACAGGCATTCCCGCTGCCAGGATAAATCACAGCCTGGATCAATCTCCACGCACCCAATCCTGTCACCCTGTTAAGGAGCACAGAGGGGAAGCCATGGCCTGTGGTGTGGCCAAACCCTGGATTTCCAGGAAAGCCCAACTAGAAGCCTGTTTTTGGGCACGTTTGCCTCTCTGGATGTGCACTTGGAGCAGGCTGGGAATCAGACACTCTGCTGATTCATCACAGTTCTGCTCAAAATCCTTGTGTTTTTCCAAGTGCATCGGTCAAACAACGTATTCCCTGAAATCAGGAAATGAGGGAGGCATCTGCCACCGGTGGGCTGACAACAGGAACAGCACTAACAGCAAACAGGTGCAGGCCAGTGTCTCTGAAACCCAGGTTTGGCTGAATCTGGCTCGTGTTTGGAACTTGCAAGTACTTCCACTGCATAGCAGTTCGGGATTTTGGATGTGGCTTTTATGTTGGTCCATGTGGAGTTAGTGCTGGCCAGCCTTAAAAGGCTACAGTTGAGAATTAGCTTTTCAAATATTCTTACAGGAGGTTAAAAAGTGTTGGGTGAATTTGGGGGGGAAACCTTGAGCTTGTAGGTCTGACAGTACATTCCTGCGCTTCTCTGCAAATTCCAAAGTATACTCTGATAGCTAACTTGACCGCTTAATTATCTAATTTATGAATTTAATTTTCCTAAGTGCAACAAGAAACATCATTATGAATTGATCCAGAAAAGATGACCTTGGTCTTGTCACTAGCAGCTGTCACACTGTTAAATAAAGATGGACAATATAGATGCTGAATATTACCCTGATTTCTTAGGACCAATTACATCTTGGATTTGTTTCATCTGATTTGCTTTATTCCTTGATGATGTTTTAATTATGATTTATGTCCTGCTCTGTTGCATTATGTTAAGACCTCCAAAGAAGTGCTTGCAGAAGCTCTCCCATCCATCCTTTTGTGTGGGTGGCATCTCCTCATTGTGCCACGCTTGAAACTGCCCATCCCCTCTCTCCTCATCCATCTGCATCCTTGCAGTGGTCCTGCACAGAAACTTCTCACTGCTCATGCCATGGGAGAATTTAGATGGGGCTTTTCTAATTTCATTTCAGTCCCTCGAGAGGCGTGTGCACCACAGATACCCCACGCCTCCTCATGCCTTTAAAACCCAGCCATGATATTTCCTGCTCATTATTTTGACTGCAGTGACTGCAAGTTCTTCGGAAATTTTACATATAAAGTTTCTGCACTGGGTGAACTACACAGAGGCAAAAAAAGGAGATTGATTTAATTTTATTTCCTGTGTTTTTGAGGCTGGATTTGCATGTTCAGGCACTAGGAAAGAGTTGCTCTTGGCAACGCAAAGCCATTTTCTTAAATACATGTATTAAAACTGAGCAATTACTGTGTATGGCAAAACATTTCACAGCAGATTAATCAGGATGTTATACAGTATGTGAGGGGAAAATAATTGTGACTGTTTCTCAAGTGGAGGGGAAGCACATTTATGCAGAGTAGCATATGTCACTGGCTGTTGTTTAGGTTTTCCCCATCAACAAAAGTGAAAAGTTTAACATCTGTATTATATAATCCTCCTGCTCTGCTTCCAGAAGGCACTGAGGGCTCATTAAATACTTGACTTCTGCTCTGTGGTAATTGGGCAGGAACAGGGATTTAGGTTTAACTCTTCTTGGTCAGAAGCACTCGGTGATTGCAACTCCTGCTAATCTTTGCCATTTAAAACATAACAATTGATGATCATTAACAAACATATTTTAAGGTATTTTCTTATTAGAAATGCAGGTGGAACAAGAAATGAAGCTCACAGAATTTCTTCCTCCAGTGCTCATGTTCTGTATCTCGTTATCTGTGTGAGAGTGGAGAATTAATAAGCAGGGAAAATAATGGTGAGAAACAGGAGAGAAACTTGGAGAATGGAAATTTTGAGCTCTGTGTGTAAAGACAGTCCTCCTTAGTGCTCCAGACCTTTGCAAAGGTTACAGTGGTCTCTGTAGTGCAGAATTAAAGTGCAGCTCCTCAGAGACTGGAGGCACTGAGCTTCATTAGGACACATTTCTGATGGAAATCCCTATTGCAGAGCTACCGTGCAGCTCCAGTCTTCTGCAACACCGTGATAGGGGGAAAAGAGACCATTTCATTCCTTACAAACCACAGACACCGTATGTAACGTAAAATAATTATTGCTACCTTGATTTTTCTATCAGTTAGATTACTCAGGGAGGAGAGCAGACTGAGGAGCTGTTTCACCAACTGCTCTGATAAATCACTTTTACATAACAAACCCTGTGAGCACATCGCTCTGTGCCCTGGCATTCAGGGTTCTATCAGTTGGGTAAAGAGCTGCACCTCCCTGCCAGCCAACACAGACAATTCCATTTCTACCCAGGGCACTCACAAGGGACAGCTGCTCCGTGGGCAATGTCCAGGATTAGGGATGCTTAGTGCTTTCTTAAGAGCAAAGCACAGATTTTTGTTGTAGAGAGAGACCTTTCTCCTGGTTTTGTCCCCGTCTTCTCCATCAATAGAATCCCAGAGTGGTTTGGGTTGGAAGGGACCTTAAAGCTCATCCCCTGCTTGGAGCAACTTTCCACTATCCCAGGTTGCTCCAACCCCTCTCTAACCTGACCCTGAGCACTCTGGTGCTTTATTACAGAACATTTGGCATTTCTAAAAACTTTTTGCCCTTCCAGTTCTGCACGCTAAGCCAGCTGGATGAACTCCCAACTTGTGTTTGTAGAAGTTACATTAATTTGCATAAAAACTCAGATCTGGTCAACAGATTTAAAAGGATATGAAGTTGTTCCCTTTTTCCCCAATACTGACAGGCATCAATGACTTCAGCTACCTGCACACGAACTGCTTTGAGCTCTCCATCTATGTTGGCTGTGACAAGTATCCCCACGAGAGCGAGCTGCCAGAGGAGTGGGAAAACAACCGCGAGTCGCTGATTGTTTTTATGGAGCAGGTACTCACCAGAAGCGTAGCTCCTTCCAGACTGAGGGATTAGGGCTCCTGCTGTTTTTCTTGCATGACTAATCATGTGGTCATTGGTATTTTTGATAGACATATCGCTTCAGCCAGGCTGGTTTGACTTCAGGGAATAAAATAATGAAGCTTCTGAAATTTTGATGTGGGTGCTGAGCTTGCTGGAAAGGGCTACTAGAAAAAGACCTCAGTATTGTGTCTGTTGCTTCATCAGTCCTTTTTATCTATATCTTGAATTTGATGTCTCAGGAATCCTAACAAAATTCACAAGCTGATTCACAAGTTAATGCCTGAAGGGCTGATACAGGGTTAATAATGATATCCCACATAAAGTAGGAATATAAAAATATAATTCACTTACGGAATTAATGATTCATTGTAAGTTCCTAGGAATACTGCAGTTCATTGCTGTGCAGTATTTACTTGCTTTTTAACTTCTCTTCACAGGTCCATCGTGGCATCAAAGGTATTGTGAAAGATGTGCATGGAAAGGGAATCCCAAATGCTGTTATTTCAGTGGAAGGCGTTAACCATGACATTCGCACAGGTAAAAAAAAAAAAAAAACCCAATAAAAATACAAAACATCAGTGCAGAAGAACAGATTTGTTGTTTAGAAACAAACCCACTAAACCATGTTCCTAAGTGTCGCATCCACATGTTTTTTGAAGGCTAATTTCATGTATTTTTACCTCTTTACGGGTGTTCTGTGTTCTTCATGTGCTGCCACTTCCATGTGCTTTGCCACAGGTACAGAGTGGCAGATTTGGACACATAAAGTGATTTCAGGCTGTGGAATATCACAGAGCTTTGTGACTTCTAAATCTTTAATGTTTGCCACGAGAGGTGATCTGAGCCAGTAATTAATCTTGGAATATCTAACTTAGTTTATGATTAATTTCAGTGCCACTGTGTCTCCATTGTACAAAAAGCATTGAATGACAGATACTTAATTAGGCAGCAATGATTCTGCCTTAAATATCTCAAAATGGGACCACTGGGAAATGACAGTGGGAACTAAAGTAATCAGATGGTTTTTCTTGTCTTGGAAGCCTTGGCAGTGCTGAAAGTCTGCCATAAAGTGTGGCTTGTATTACTCTGTTAACAAAATTAATGTATTGCTCCAAGTTAATGCAATATGTGATTAATCTCCAGCTTTCTGTACTCAGGATTGTCATGCAGAAAAAAAAAAAGTGCAATAAATGTGCAAGATCCCAAAATCCACCTTGTAACGCTTGGGGAACCTTGCAGCTATTTACATCTTGACTTATTGCTGAGCCTCTCTGGCGCAAGGCCATCTGTACTTGTTAGGAAAAATAAAAGTACTTATTTCATTCCCTTTAATTTTTCTTTTTAATGAGGCATTTAAGCTCACACCCTGGAATCACTGTGGAGATGGGAACATAAAAGTTCTATCTTGTTTCGTATTATTCAGGTAACAATACACGTCTCATTAGTCCCTGAAACTAGAGGATTTATGCAGGAGCCAAAAAGCTAAAATGATGTGTATAACTCCAGAGAAAGAAGGCAAATTGTCAGCAGTCTTCTTTCATTTATACCTTTTAAAATGAAAAATGTGTCCATTTAAACCTCTGAGTTGCCTTGATGTAAAAATAGGCCAAGCAGGAGAAGAACTATGGCCACTGTCTCTATTCACATAAGTTTTGTTTCCAGTGGGCTGAGCTCTGCTGTTTCCCTGATACATTAACGTGGTCAGCTGCCCCGTGGAGCCAGACAAAAGTTGCCTGTAAAAGCCCTCTAATAACATTTGAAGGTTTGAGAAAATTCCTTTCCTTCTTCCTGTGGACTGAAATAAAAGCACATTGGTTTGACTTTCTCCTGGATACAATATCCCCAATGGAAGGAGAGGGATGCTGGCATTCAGCTAACACCATTAATGGGCTAATTGGAGGCATTGATTCCAAGAGCAAGAACTTTGTGGGAAATTGTTCCATCTTCCCTCAATGCAGATGTAACTATTGATTAAGTGTGAGTGATTCCACGTTGTTACAGTCAGATATGGGCTGGACTCTATGAGGAAACCTCTGGAAAAAGAGTTCAGTTGGGTGAGCAAATGCACCTTTTTCCCCACATGGTGCCAAGGCAATTTTGGGGGTTGCTTCCTGTAATTTGAGAAATGACAAAGTAAATATTAATGGAGAAATGTGCACTTTCTTCCCGTGAAGTGCCATAGCCAGACTTCAAAGGCAGATGTTTCTGTATGGTTTTTGAACCAAAGCATAATTAATTCCATTTCACAAAGTGCCCAGAGAAATTTTTATGAATATTTTGCTAAGTTTGCTGTGATTTCAGTATACTTTATGTACCAAATCCCAAGGATTTTGAAGTAACATTTAGTAATATTTATTATATTATATATATTATATATCTCAAATATTTATTTAATTAGTCTAAACTAAGCATAAATCTGGTATTACAGCTCTCCTGCCTCACTCCTGGCTGCCTGATCCATACAGAGAAGTTGATTTTAAGTTGTTACATGCTTTAGGTGTGCAGCACTATGGCCAGGTTTCTTGGAGAGTCTTTTGTTGGTAAAAAGGAATTAGAAAGATTTCTATGATGTATTTAAATCAGTGCAGTTTGATACATTTAAATGTGAAAATTGCTTTTGCACTTTTACAATTACTTAATTGTAACTAAGGTCTGTCCTATCAGACTCAAAGGACAATGCTCTTAATTGCAGAATTTATGGAGTAATCTGACATATTAAATTCACAGCAATGCTATCTTTGTCCTTTAATGCATTCTTATTTTATCTAAGCAGACATGGCAATCCTTTTCCAGCCCCAGTAGGTGGATATGGATGCAGTCTGCCTCCAGCCTGCTCCCACTGGAACCTATTATTTCAGCAAACCTATTATTTACTAAATTTATCTGTGTTTTTAATTGTGTTTCTTTTTGCCATCTGTTCTGAATTTTTTTTTTACCTGCTAGATTTAATCTGATTTTCCAAAACCCCAACCTTTTAGCCTGGTATTAAATCCTGGGCACTGACAGCTGACAAAAATACTCCTGTCTGCTTGCTTCTAAATGGAAAAGAGGGGAAGTGCATCCTGCTGAAGGCTTAATACCCAGCTTTGCCATAAATTCCCAGTGGGGTGTGAATGTGTAGGTTTATTCCTGGCCCCGTGTGGGGCTGTGCTGAACCGACTGTTAAATGTGTCAGAAAAATGTGGGTCAGGTTTGCAGCCCTGGGGCTAAAGCCAGGCTGGGAGCAGGGATGTGATCACAGCCACACACGGGGGGATCCAGAGCCCTTTGCCTGCCCTGTGGTATTGCCAGAGCATTTACAGCTAAAAATGAGCCCCCTGGGGATAAATATGAGGAGTTTGGGCAGATTTATGGTTTGGCCTTTTTGTTCAGCTTCCAGCAGACCCAGTGGTGAGGGAGAGCTGAATAAAGAGTCTCTCTTAGAGCCTTTCCTAAAAATGCCCAGGTCATGAGAAACAGAAAATTTGGACCTTATTATCACCCCAAATGTGGTCAAATTGACTTAAAAAACCCCTTATCATATTGGGATGTAAGAATGGACCTGATCAGGTACAATTCTGGCACACTCAGAGGCTGCACTATCAGGGTCTAGTCAATACTGCCATTTGTTAACACTTGCTGTTTGCAAACACATTTTTTATTTTACCAGACCCTAAAATGAAACGCTCTTTCTTTAAACAGAGGCTGACCAGCCTGATCCTTCCCCAAATATAATATTTTTATGCAAATCATCTTCAGTTTTTGCTACATTCTGCACTGCCAGTGAGCCAAGGCTGGTGTTAGTAAGGCTGTCAGGTCTCATCAGTGCTAAAAAACCCCAACCCCTCCTCATGCAGGAGATGTTCCATTTCTATTTTTACATGGAGTTGCGTATTTGAATATGTACTTTCGTTCACAGGGAGTTTCTCCAGGACAGAGTGCAAAACTAATTTTAGGTAATAGTTTTTCCCCTTTTTCAATTCACAGCTAAGAATACTCAGTGGTTAAAATCATACTTAAAAGAAGCCTAAAATGATCCTGATGCACATATGGGTGTATAAAATGGGTATATTTGAGATCATTCATGGGGAAAAAGAAGGAACCAAAACCTCCTGATTCAATGAGGTGTTAAAATACATTTTTATGAGTAGTTTAGTTGATTACAGGAGCTCGGTTTGTGCATTTATATTTAACCAGGTGGTTTAAACATCCTGGTGAATTTACTTTGTAGGAAAATTAGTGTAATAAGCCATAGTGTAAGACTTTATCGAAGCATTTACTTACACCTCAAAGTGAGTTGATATTATGGATTCACACACTCTTCCTAATAAAGAGCACCAAAATCAGTGTCCTGGCGGTCTGGTCAGGGTTGTGCGATGTGGATATTTCACTGGGGCTCCTCTGGATCCCTCAGGATTCGTTTGGGAAAGGTCTTTTCTACCCCACGGAAATCACCAGATTTTGTCTCAGGCCTTTCCAACTGCCAAAACCCTACAGCTGGATCAGAGACTTTTTTCACCATTTGGAAAATATGATTGAGGTGTGTTTTTCTCTAGGGTTGGCAGGATGAGGAGGGGTACTTGTGGTGGGGGCAGCCCCTGGGACACCCTCCTGGTGTGAGGATGGAGGGTTCTGCCTGTGGTGCCATCTTACCTGTGGCCAAAGGCTTCTCCTGGGGATGATGCAGGGCTGGGAGTTGGACTCGATGGTCCTTGTGGGTCCCTCTCAAATCAGCTTATCCCATGTGATCCCATGTCCTCATTTAATGGATTCAAGGTGCCCCAGGAGAGGTTTAGATGTGATGTTAGGATAAATTTCTTCATGGAAAGGGTTTTCAAGAACTGGAGCAGGCTGCCCAGGGATGTGGTGCAGTCCCCATCTTTGGAAGTGTTCAAAAATCTGTGGATGTGGCAGTTGAGGAAATGGATTAGTGGTGAACACGATGGTGATGGTTGATGATTGGACTTGAGGATCTTAGAGATGTTTCCCAACCTTGGCGATTCTGTGACTTTATAAACATGACTTTCCTCAAAGAGAAAGGACCAAAGTCCTGAAAACCATCTTATTTTTTTTATTGTCGATGCCTTAATGGAGGGATGAGACCACTGTCAGGCTAAAAATGGATTATTACTCAGATAAACATCAGCCTCAAAGGCCGTGAGATTTTAGAGGAGCAAGAGGTTGGCCATAGCTCAAAGTAGTCACAAGTTTCTTCATTACAAGGCAATACATAACATTCTAATCCAATGGAAGGTTGCCACAGAGTTTATTTTGCTTTTCTGACTATCACCTATGCTTAATTTTGCATTTACTTCTATCCAATGGGCTACTACTACACAAACACACATATGCTTCTATTAAAACATCTAAACTCTTAGCTTACTCCATACAATTACAGTACTGTACTATAAAACCCTTCACTATCTTACCTAAGGCGTATTCTTACTTACAGCTGTAGAAACATAAGTTTACAATTCCTCTGCTTAATGTCTGTTGTTGTTCAACACACACACACACACAGACACACACACACTCACTTTGGTGAGAAGGCACCATTTTGTTTATTACAAAATCTGACTCCATTTTACAGTATTTCTACAAAGGCCAGGGACTGGGGGAGAAGACTGACACCTCTCCCCATCCCATTGGTCAGGACAACTGTCCATCAGCTGTCCATAGCTCTAAGACAAAGAATGTAAACTACCTTGACTAACGAAAACATTGCTTCTATTTATAACACCCGTGTGTGAGAAACAACCTAAGAACTATGAACTGTGAGACACAAACAACGGCTGAAAAATCAGGGCGACAAATATCTGTGCGCTCTTATTTTTACATCAGTCCAACCTCCTTCCAAGGCTGCAAATCCAACCCTTCAATATCTGTGGAAGTTTCCACCTTCCCATTTCCTACTTTATTTTTTTCCCCCCCGCCAGGAGCCGACGGGGACTACTGGCGTCTCCTCAACCCGGGCGAGTACGTGGTGGGCGTCAAGGCCGAGGGCTACACCGCCGCCACCAAGACCTGCGAGGTGGGCTACGACATGGGCGCCACCCGCTGCGACTTCACCATCACCAAGACCAACCTGGCGAGGATCAAGGAGATCATGAGGAAGTTTGGGAAGCAGCCCCTCAGCCTGGCGGCGCGCCGGCTGCGGCAGCGGGCACGGCGGTGGCAGCGGCGGTAGAGCTTGGCCCCGGCTCTGCTTCTCCCAGCCTGGCTGTAGTCGTAGTGAGAGTTACATAGCCCTTCTCTTCATGCCTTTTTCTCTGCACGAGGCCTTTCTGTTAGTGGAACTGGACGGATGCTGGGTGGGAGTGGGATTTCTCGGTTTTGGTGGGAAAAAAATAAAAAAATTGGAAGCGAAGCTCAAGTCGAACCAAAAGGAGCCCCTGGTGGAGAGGAGAGACAGGGAGGATGGAGGAAGGCGTACTGAGTTCAGCTGGCATGAAATGTTTTGCTTGTTGGGTTATTTAATCCTTTGTCAATCTGCTTTCTTTAAAAATTGAAGAGAAAGGATAAAAAAAACAACAGCAACAAGAAAGAGATACTTGTAACGGAGAAGTGTTCTGAATGAAAAGCTGAAAAATGTATCTAAAGTATAAAATTGGTATATTTTTGCAACTCAGAAAAGTTTTGACGCTCTTTATGTTTTATTCTCATACGGGAGGAAAAGCTGAGAGGCAACAACTTCTGTTTAATGTGATTAAAACTTGTGTCAAAATGTCTCTCTTTCTCTGAAACTTCCCCTTTTGATGAGCAGTGTATTTCAGGAGAAAAGCCTGCAGTGAATAACCCACCTTTGCTTTCCTGCTTGGGTTCTTTAGATTTAAGGATGCTTTGTGCTGCCAGAGTTTAATGCCAGGAGTGTTTTTCCCTCTGGCTTTTTAAGGCTGCAGTTTTAGTCCATGAACTAAACCTGACAGAAAGGTTTTGGGATCAGGACCACTCCAGCACCGTGGTGCGGCAATTCTTCCCTGATGTGGGAGAAGGACCTGAACAAAGCTTTTCCTGAGGATACAGCCAGTTGTGTCATGTATGAGAGGAGAGGCTTAGTCCCTGAGAGGTGTTTAATTCACAGATCCACTGATACCATCTTTTTTCTTAATTTTTGGCCTGACTCGAAGTGCCTTTTGTGCTCCTGCACATCCCACGCCGCTGTCTTCTGTGACATGCAAGGGGTTCTGTGTTCCTCTGCAGGCCTGCTCATCTTGCTGCTGCTTTTCTGGCCTTTTGCCTCCTTGGGAGCAGGATTTGTGCTTTATTGTTGGCTTCTGAGTAATAAAATTGTACAGCAGGACAGGATTGAAGTTCAGGAAAGGTGCAGAGCGCGTCTAGGAAAGAATCAGCACTGGGCAAAGTGCCAGCTGATGAAAATACATCTCTGCTCCATTAGCTTCAATGTTATGACCTAAATTATACCTAAAAAAACAGGGTCAGCTGCATGATTTTAGCCAGTCTGTGGCTGAGTAAACATCTCTCAACACACTTGGTAGCAGACTGCAGCATACTCTTCCAAATACAATTCTGTTTTAAATATTTTGATTGCTAATTACAGTTTTTGCCAGTTTGATAGGATTCTTGGAAAAGACGTTCAGCAAAATATCATTGAAACTGAGGGGGAAAAAAAAAAAGCGTGAGTAGAAAAGTTTCTGTAAAAATACCATGTACCATCTGTATTAATTATTTTTTATTGTCAAGGAATGTAGGAAACACAAAAAAAGTAAAAAAATGCAGAATGAAAAACATAATCATGAGCCCTTGCATAGTAAATAATCATATTCTTAAATTTTCTTAGGCAATTTCAGCCCATGCTTGTTCTGCAGATACCATTAAATAACAGCAAAGGCTCCAATAAAACAGAAGAGTGCACTTTTAATACTCTGTGACTGAAATTATGGAGCACCTCCAAGTCAGTATCACTTCAATTAAGTAATAGAAGTAAACAACTCATCTAATCATTCAATCGTGTGGAATTATATTGTGTTGATTTCACCCTCTTTACCACCCTTACAGCATCCGGCATGCCATATATTTTTGTATAGCAAATATAACTGCAGTTTGCCAAGAAGGAATATTTTTTTTCCTTGAGAGGTGAGAAGGGATTAATGATGTCTTTGTGCAGGTAACAAAGCGAAATAATTTTGGAATATGGAGTAATGACAGCAGACAAATTGTTTACTGTTAAATTTGACTTGTTCACTGGCATATGTAGATTTTACGACCATCATGATAGATCAAGAGCACGCGAGATTTTTTTGGGTTATGAATGGAGTTTTTTTGGGTGGATTCTCTCTGGAGTCCTACAAAGGCATCTTGCAGGGTGGTTGGAATGCACTGGCAAAAGTGGAACAAAATCGCCAAATTTAACTGGGATTGAAAGTGGAAACCACTGTTTCAGTCCTGGCAGGTGGGGTCTTTCTGCCTTGAGATAATGGTGGGAGAGTTTAACTTCACAAACCTTGAGGTTCCTGTGCTTTGTTCTCAGAACTGAGGTTCTTTCTGTGAGGAATTATTTTTCATTTGATAACAAGAAATGGATTTGACGGGGATCTCTTGGACATCTGTTAGCTAAGACTGGATGGGCTGTGATTGCTGACGGCCTCAGGTGCTGGGGACAGAGGCTTTGGTGTTCTTTCCTGGCTGTCACTAGTGCTTACACGAGTTTGGGCACAGCAGAACTGGGACTAATGCAGGTAACCTTACTCCATTTTAGTCCAGGCATTCCTAAATAAATGGCCTAATAGCTGTCAAGTAGACTTGTCTGTGCAATTATTTTCTGATTGTCCAGCACTGGAAAACACTCCAGGCTCCAAGGAATTTTACCAGACATATCAGATGTGTGAGTATCTGGTGTTGAGATGTTTATGCCTGCCCTGGATGTAATGATACCAAACTGATGTGTGCCCTATTTACTGCTGCAGTTATGCACTTGGGAGTTAAAATGTTCCTTTCCTTTGAAATACACAGCACCATTATTTAACCTTCAGACACATCCAAACCACAAACCAGTAAATCTGGATACCAGTGTTTTCTATTTATCTGCCTTTTCTGCCTCTTTAAAACAGGTAATTTTTTTCCAAAGTCTGTGCTTTAAATCTCTTTTCCTTTTAGTATTGTAGGAAAACAGACAGCCCTGCAGAGATGCCAAGAAATAAAACTTGAGGGTGGATTCAGCCCTTTTGTAATTACAGATCCATTATAACAGCTTATAGCAGCTCTCTTATGTGAGAACTTTGCAAAATCTTGATCATCCCTGATATAAAAGAGAAAAAATACAATCCCTTCCAAGTAATAAGAAATTCAGCTGCACAGCCTCACCCACACAGGAAAGGTTAAACAAATGAAAGGTTAAAACAAGAGATGCTCCACTCTGCTTGATAATACCAGCCATCAGTCATCTGCTCCCATGCAGAGCCCTGACAATCATAAAACACAGTGGGAGCTGCCTGGCTTCCCCTTAACCATCCCTGTCAGGTTATCCAGCTGTTCATTTTTATTGGTGTAATTATCATCTGGGTTTTTCTCATCCAGCCTGATAACTACAAGTGCAGAAACTTCTCAAAGACAGCTCTCAGTACCTGCAACTCCCAGACCGGTTTGGGTCAGAAGGGTCTTAAAAATCCATCTCATTCCACCCCTGCCATGGGCAGGGACACCTTCCACTCTCCCAGGTTGCTCCAAGCCCTTTCCAACCTGGCTCTGGACACTGCCAGGGATGGGTGAATCGGGTTGGGAATCTACAGAAATGATACCTGCTTATCCATGGTGGTACAAATCCTGTGTCATTTGGTAATCTCTAATCCAAGTTTAATTTGCTGGCAGCAGAAGAGTCTTAGGAATATCTGAGTATGGTTTTTACCAGGAGGTTGAGTGGGAAAAACACTGATGAAAATGAATGTGAATGAAATTGTCTATGCTAGTTAAGAAATGTGATTTTTTCATTGGATATTTTAAGCCTGTCACGTATTTTCAGCTTTGGTCACTGTCTACTTTCCCTTCTCTTGTCCATGTATAGTTGTGGTTTTTTTCCTCTAACTTCAGCTCATTATTTTCACAGAATTTGGGAGGTCTCCCCAGAGTGTGGATTTCAGCAGTGAGTGACAGTGATCCAGCCAGATTTCCTTGTCTCTTTTATCACACTGTGGCAGGTGGTTGACATTAATGAGAAACACCAAAACAGAGATGATCTTGAAACAGAGCACAAGTGGATTCACACCAGTGCCTTCCACTGGTTAACCTTTAAAAACTGGCATCAGATACCTTTGCTGCGAGTCTGAAAAAGCCCAGGCTTGGAGCTTTTCTACCTTTTATTTTGTAACCAGGCTCTGAGTGAATTTAGGCAGCAGCCCTGAGCCTGAGGGGGAAGTGTAAAAGCACGGACAAATTGTATGAATTGTGGTGGCATCACCTCCTGCTGCAGGACAAACAGCTCTGTGCACCCCTTCCAACGCCCCAGCCAGAGCCCAGGGAAGCTCTGCTGCTTCACACCCACCGAGGACACAACTGCTCAAAGCCTTTTTCCTCTCCTGCTGCACACATGGAGAAATCAGTGATTTTTACTCTTGATTTCATCTTTTAGATGAAATAATTTACACTTTTAGGACCACTTCTGCCTGTGCTGCTTTGTGTTATCATAGAGACTAACAGGATTTTTAGGCTCTTTCCAGTCCTTAGTAAACACCTATGAATCCTTTTGGCTTCAGGTGATTAACTTGCAGAAGTTTTAGTGTTTTCTTCTGATAGCTCCTTAATATTCCAAGTTTAAATCATGTCTGTACACTTAATCTGAAGTGTTTACCATGATCTTTAATTTCTTTTTGAAGGTCCTTAAACTTCAGATGACATTTTTGTATTTCACTGTAATGCTGTAAGATTTTTTTAGCAGAAAAATTTACATTCCATGAAGCCATCACAGTGAATGCAGTCTCGTCACTAAATAACCATTCTCTGCCATCTTCCACTGATAAAATCAACATTTTGCAGCATCCATAGTCACTTTGTAGCTAGGTGAGATTTACAAATCCACCAAGTCCACACTGAGATTTGCAGGACAATCTGTTGATCGCTTATGTGGCTTTTCTGTCCTCTTAACCTGACAAGAGACTCAATTTGATTTTGATGGAGATTACAGTTTCTATTAAAATTTTAAACATTGCCCACATGCTCGTGATCTGCTCTTTGGGCAGATAAAGGATGTTTTTATACATTTCACAAATTCCAGAGGGGCTGTATTGACTCAAGAATTTAAGGTGCGACATTTCAATTTAATTTGTAAATGAGTGTTTCCATTAGTAAAGAATGACAATAATTGGATTTTTGGCAGCTTGTAAAAAAAGCTCGAGGCAGTGAACACAAAGGTACTGTACAGGTGCATGTTTTTGATACTTAATCTGCCTTTTCAGGTGTTGGAGTGCCTTTGTTCACCTGCTGGGGGGTCACACACAGGGACGTTAAGTCCACCTTCCCCTCGCTGGTGTTTGGTGATTTCCACAGGCTGGATTAACCAATATCCCAGAGTTTTCTGCTCTTTACTAAACTGATCTTCAGACCAGACCCCTTTCAAGCACTTGCCTCTCCCAGGGGAAGGTCCAGCCTTCATCAGGGAAGGTTCCTGCAGCATGGCTGGAGTGCCAGGATCCCACCTGGAGGGAACACTTGGATTTTTCATATCATAGCAGCACTTTTGAAACCTTTTTTCCCACCAAAACACTACAAAAGAGCATTGCCGTGTGTGTTCTGAAATACTGATGGTGTTTAGAGAAAACAGTAACAATTCCCACCTATTATGATGCTAAGTAATCTCAACCACCTGATAGTTTAATTATTCTAGTCATTCACTCTCTCCCTTAATTTGCAGCGGCTGCTTTCTAAAATTCAATACATCACTTATGTGAACAGCACAATCATTCTTATTAATTCTGCTGTCTCAAAAGCAACAAAAAAGAGCATTCAGAGTAAACTGTCATTTAAAGATTAAATATTCATCCAGCCTTATTGTCAGCAAGTAAAAATATGAAAAATGGAATTACTTTTTGTGGTTTAGATGGGACAGAAATTCAATACCTGGGTTAATAAGGAGCAGTGGCAGCACAGTCTCACTTAACCAGACCAGGGAGATTTAAGTCTGAGATTAAATCCCAGACACAAGATCTGGGTCTGGTTCCATGGCCTCAGTGTAAGAAGTGTTAAAGTCACATTGCAATTTGTTACAGTTTTGTGAGCCCTGGAACTCACGCGTGAATGGAAACATTAATTTGGGTTGGCCAAGCTCGGGCTCAGCTCAGGGATCATCTCCTGACTCCAAGGTTGTCCTCACAAGCAGAAGAGGTGAATTTACAGAATAACTGGGAGAGGAGTGGGAAGTGAAAGGAAAAACAGATTCTATTTCTATGATCTACCCTGTATCAGCCTTAATTTTCTATATTTGGCTAATGGAGGGCAGCTGGAGCCACTGTAATGAACATAATGATTTCTGGGAGCATTCAAACCCCAATGATTGCACTGAAGGACCGAGACCATCAATCAGCAGCTCCACCAGAGAGACATAAGCTGTTAAATCTCCTTATTCAGTTTAATTCTAAATGGCTTTGCTGCTATTGGTTGCTATATGGTCATTTTTAAATACTAAAACAAATTCCTTGAGAGTTAGAACTTTGAGAATTGTTCTTCAGAGATATTTATCTGCTTTTACTTGCACACTTGCTGTGACTTTTGCCCTAAAAGGGTCATCAGGGACCAGTTGGATGATTCTGTGTCACTGTAAATTTGGGTACTGATGGTCCTGATACCAGCAGCACCCTCAGTACTGTGTGCAGAATGTGCCTGATGTGGAGAAAATACAGCATTTTAAAATCAGTTTCTCACTAACGGAAGTGTTCATAGAAATTAATTGCTGATTTCCATCTCAGCTTCAGAAGTAAAGTATCATTCTTAAAGCAGTACCAGTCTCCAGAGGGTACTTTTCAGATTAGCACAGTCTTTAGATGTATTATTAAGACCTTGACTGCTGCATGATGTATTTAATAGAAATATAAATCAATAGAGCTTCCCTAGAACTCATCCCTGTCTTCTGCAGGAAACATGGTAGATTTTTGGGAAATGGGACCAGAAAAAGTGTGAGGTTGGGGTGGGAGAAACAGAACCTCTATTACAGAGGGAAAACTGAAGGATGGAAAAGAAGATTCCAGTTGAAATCTTCTGCTCCCCTATTTTTCCTGAATAAATTTGCTTTTTCCTGAATTTTCAGATAGTCCTTGTTCCTGAAGCAGCCACTGAGGTGAACAACAAAGGACATCATGAGTGGTGGCAGTTCAAGATTGCCAGTCCAAGCCAGACAGTTCAGAAGCAGATGGTGGCAAATTATATTTCAGCAAATGCTGATAACGAGTTTATCATAGAACAGAAAATTACTCTGAAATTTGGAATCTGGCAGAAAGCTGAGCGGGTATTTTTCACACCAAAGGACCTCAAAGCTGATAAAAGCCCAGGGTAGGAAATGGGATGGTCAGAGTCAACTCATTCCTTCAATGAGTTTGCGATTTGACAATCAACTGTTGATTAAAATGTTGAGGCTGTTGAAATCACCCATTTCCAATTTAAAGTAAAATAAATGCCTGTTATTAGAAAGAAAAGTATAAACTACGGAGGGGGAGGAAGGAGCAAATCAGGGTGTTAAAAATGAGGTAGAAATGAATCTCTGTGACCCACACCAGCAGTGGGGTGTGGGTTTGTGTGGGCACACAAGAAATGAGGAGGGCAGGCAGCCCTCAGGGGGCCCCAGCACTGCAGAGCTGCCAGCTGTTCAACATTAGAAACCCCAAATTGTACAAAGGCAGCCTGAATATAGCAACAATCAGGGCAAAGTGTGGGAGTCCCCAGGGTTTATCAGCTTCCCTGATTGCATCTCCTCGAATTTCAGTGAGCCTAAGAAGGCAGGATGTAAAACAGTGGTTATAACATCCCTCCCACCATCTAGGAAAAAAAAAAAAAAAAGGAAGGAAAAAGAAAACAAACAAAACAAAAGCCCCACCCTGCTGATGACCCCAGAGTCTCCTGTGACTTGTGTATCTGAAAATGCTACCTTGAAATATTTGGGAATTTGGCCACAGTTCATGCCAGGTTGTAAAGAGGCTTCAGAGAGGAAACAACAAATTCTCATCTGCTGAAACCCAAGCCTGCTGATGCCACGAGAAAACTGCCCACCCCTTTGTCACTGCGTTTGAGAGACTTCCTTATCAGTATCCCAAAGTTTGCCAAGAGTTACTTTTTATCTGATTCACACTGGGAAGGTAGGAGGATTTTCTGCACCAAAGCTCACGATACATCCACACCTGGATGTTTAGAAAAGGTCCATCACATTGTGGGTGCTGCTGGAAACAAACTACTAATAAAGTGTAATTTGAGCTGTTTTCTTAAATTTATAGAGCCTTTCATGTAACAGAATTATTCAGGCTGGAAAAGCCCTCTTAAGATCTCTTGAGTCCAACCATTCCTCCTGCCAAGGCCATGTCCCCACGTCCCACATCTACAGAGCTTTTAAATCCCTCCAGGAATGGGGACACCACCACTGCCCTGGGCAGCTGTGCCAGGCCTGGACAAACCTTTCCATGATGGAATTTGTCCCAGTATCCACCCTGACCTCCCCTGGCCCAGCCTGAGGCTGTTCCCTCTGCTCCTGTCCCTGTTCCCTGTTCCCAGAGCCCAACCCCCCGGCTGTCCCCTCCTGGCAGGGAGTTGTGCAGAGCCACAAGGGCCCCCCTGAGCCTCCTTTTCTCCAGGCTGAGCCCCTTTCCCAGCTCCTTCAGCCTCTCCTGGGGCTCCAGACCCTTCCCCAGCTCCATTCCCTTCCCTGGACACGCTCCAGCCCCTCAGTGTCCTTCTTGTCGTGAAGGACCCAGAACTGAACACAGGATTTGAAGTCCCTCATCAGTGCCAGCACAGGGGACAGGCACTGCCCTGGTCCTGTGGCCACAACAGGGACAATAAATAAATTTTTTTAATGGCTTAATATCTCAGTGCTCTGTCCAGAGAGCCACTGGTTAGCACTGAGGCTGTTCCTGTTGCCCTGCTGCTGAGGAGGGCTCTGTGCACACATGGATTATTGATGATAGGAACTCTGATAACCTCCCTAAGATCAGGCATTGCCACCAGCCGAGGTGCTCCCTACAAAGTGCCCCGTGGTATTTCAGCCACCATTTGTCACATCAGCTCTCTCTAAACCACAGTGCCCGTGCCCCTCTAGCCCAAAATACCTGAAATATCTTCAGTGACTCAGCAGCTCTCTAAGCCTTCAAACAGGCAGGGGGTAATTTGTAAGCAAACAGACCTAAATTCAATCAGCTGTTCTCAACAGATGATGTGAACATTTCGGTGTGTGCAGTTAAAGCAGATCATCTTAATGCGAAAATGATGGCAAGTACAGAATCACTTTAATAGGATGATTGAGAGCTGTGGGCTCCTGGGGAAAGCAGTGCAGCAGTGTGTGCACCTGCATCCACTAAAAGGAGCAAAATACGGGGAATAACAAGCTGTAACTTGCCAGCCCATCTATGGGGCATGGGAAGAGCTGGTGGGGCCTGGGATGGACAGGGAAAAGAGAAAATACAGTGTAAGACAGCCTGGGGTGGAGCTCACATGGGGCCACACTGGATATTTGCCTCCTTCCTAAAATCGATGGAGATTTTGGCACACACATGGAATTTGGGTCATGGAGGAAGAAAAAGTAAAATTAGAAAGGCACAGGTAGTATCTATGTCACCTAGTCAAGTCAATCTACTCTGCTCATTTTTAGCCTAACAAGAACATGCCTCAGTCCCTGCAAGAAGTCTCTGCTGGCCAAAAAATAGAGAAGAAAACAATCCAAACTATAAGTTCTTCTGAGATGATCTCACTGCCCATGTATATTCATTGTTTGCTGCTAGGCAGAAATATTCTGTCAGTCCCCTTGATGTGGAAGAAGTGGAAATTATGATCACAAAATACTAAAATCTTCTATAAAATTAATCGGGCAGTTTTTAACAGGTAATAGATTTTATTGCCTTTGTAGTGTTTCTTTAGAGGAATATGTTTGTAAAGCCCTGACATATTTATAGGTGCTACAAATATAGAAGTATATAAATATGAAAAAATGCATAGATATATATTCCCTTCCTCTTCTTTCTTTTGCATTGCAAAGAAGGGACAAAGTACAATAAAAAAAAAATGTCTGTAACAAAGTGACCCAGGCTGCAAGAGCTGTGTTCAGGCTGCCAAGGTCTCAGGAGAAGATGATGTTTTATGTGACTGCCGATGACAAATATCAGCACTAATGTGAGTTTATTGACAAGCACAATGGCAGAGATGGCCAGCAAAGCAAGGCACAGGCCCTGCAGCACACAGGGACTGATAAAGTGATTTCTCAGCTAATAAAGGATGCTGGGATGTCCCTCCTGGATCGGATGCATGTCCTTGAATTATCAGCCAGCGTTTCTTTACGTGGAACATCTACCTGCTGCTAAACACACCATTATTTAGGGAATGGTGTGAGTTCATCATCATTTACATTTTTCTTTAGATTCGGATACCATCTGCTGCTCTGTTTGCTTTTGCCTAATGTCACAGTCAGAAGCATGTAATTACCATACTCCTACTCATTTTTTTTCATGTTCTTACTCATTTCAAGCTTAATTTCAGTCAGCTTTTGTCCTTAGCTTTCCTAAACCCTGCAATTATTAGAAGACAGTTAATGGGATCAACAGCAACGTTTTGTGCTGCAAGGATAAATTTTGAAATGGATTAAATGAGGACAGATGACAAAGCTCTGAAAGCAGTCTTTAGATCAGAAAAAACGGAAGGAAAAAGTAGCCTTGTAAAAATTAACAAATGATGACTTTCTATGTATTAAAAACTCTAAATCTTGGGGTTCTTCCTCATAGTGGTAAAACAAGAATTTGCAACTCTGAGAAAGTGTGGGCCCTTGTAAAAATTACTGGAGGAAAGTGCAACCCTGGCTCTACTCTTCTGTCCAAGTTCAGAAAAAACCTCAACATGGATCAGTTCTGACCCTCAGAGTCCTGCCAGGTTTGCTGTCTCCTTCTGGGTTATTCTGTAGCTGAAGGGGGGGTTTCAAAGGCCAGGGAGAGGGACATTGCATACAGGCAGCTGTGACAGGACAAGGGGCAGAGGTGTTTCACTGACACCACCCTCCCAGGGAACAATTCCTGCCCAAATCCCATCCATTCCTGCCCTCTGGCAGTGGGAAGCCATTCCCTGTGCCCTGTCCTTCCATCCCATGTCCCCAGTCCCTCTCCAGCTCTCCTGGAGCCCCTTTAGGCTCTGGAAGGGGCTCTGAGCTCTCCCTGGAGCCTTTTCTCCAGGTGAGCATCCCCACAGTGATGGGGTCAGATGTGGTCAACCCCACAAAGATCCACCACCTCTGAGGGGCCAGGCCTTGCAGAGAAATGGCTCAAAATAATAGTGAGACAACTTCTCCGGATGTGCTTTGTAAAAGAAAAGGTTTTAATAATGGCAAAAATAACAAACAGTATCGAACAAAAGAAATATAAACCGAACACCGTGCAGAGAGAACTCTTGCACTGGCTAAGGCTGTCCAAAAAAGCCCCAAGAATTTCTGTGCAGTCTTTTAAGTACTTAATTATACAGGTGGGATTTTTGGCACCTTGCCCAATGAAATTGGTAACAGGTTTTGATGTACAGGTCCAGGCGTCCAACTGGTACCTCTGCGTGGCACCAATTACGGGGAAAAGAGCACTGAAGTTTCTGGCTCTTTTACCTTACAAGAGCAGCAAGGGGTGAATCTTAAACCTTTCCCTATCTGGAAACACCTGCTCGGTGTGGGGGTGCATTCCTGCACCCCAGCTCTCCCAGCCTGCCCCAGAGCAGAGGGGCTCCATCCAAAACGGGTATTTCCGTGGTGCTTGCACTGCATATTCCAGCACACCCCTTGCAAAAGGATCTGTGCAACCACACGAGGGGATGGGATATCAGTTTAGCTCAGCTGCTTGTCATCAAATGTCCCAGAAGCCACTAAATGGCTCCCAGCCTTTTCCTTCCAGAGGCCTCTTGGGCCTCACGCTGATATTTGCTGTGCTGCTCCGCTGTCAGGGACCAGATTGGCTCAGGGACTCACCTGAGCTCTTCATTTTGTCCTGGGGCTCCTGCGGCTCTGGCTGGGCTCCTCTCCCACGCTGCAGGTGCTGCTAAGTGCAAAGGATTCCTATAAATATTTGCAATATTTGGGGTGCCTTGCCATGCTGAGAACATGCCCACTGTCCTGGTGGCATTGCAGCTGCCCTCCTCCCAAAGCCAGGCCAGCAGAAGGTGGCTTTAGACTTGGTTCTAGCATGATGGTGGCAAAAGAAAAAAGTTAAATAATGATATGGATGGCAGGTCCCTTGAAACTACACTTCCTTGCATTTTCCAGCGTAATTACTCTGTCTCTGCTAAATCTCCAGGCGAAATTTTCCAGGAATTAATATTCCTTTGCATTTGCTTTTGTGCTGGGAAAGACAATATTTAGGTCCTTCCTAAAGGATGAAGAAAAAAAAGTTGTAACGGAGACCAGAGCAAAATAAAACCTCCCACAGATTCAGAGAGGGAACAGCGTCCCAGAATTGCTCACGTGGCCTTAGCAGCTTCCTTTTGCCCGTTTGTTTGAGCCTGGAGATTTAGCAGAGACAGAATAATGAGCCCAGGATGGAGCTGTGATCCGGGGAAATCCTTTCCCCCCCGTGTGAGAACAAGATGGTTGTGCTGAGGTTTGCACAGCCAGCTTCTCCTTTCAAAGTCAGCAGTGAAATATTTTCATTTGGAGCCTGATTTTTTGTGCCTTGCTCTCAGTACAAATTAAAAGTGGCTACAGGCTAAATGTGAATAAATGATTTATCTCCCCCAGCCCTGCCAGCCTTTGTGAGAGCAGGGTGTGGAGACTCGTGTTAATGTGTGCCCAGCATGCACAAAGAAAGGTGGGGAAAATAGTTATTGAAAATAATGGGGGGAAGTGGGAGTAAAAGACTCTTCACAAAGTAATTGTGTTGGTTAAATCAGAAATTATTTGATGTCTGAGAATTTTCAGCCCTTCTGGGATCACTTCTGCTTTTCTACAGTGGAGATTTAACACCTGTATGGGAAGCAAAAGAGCCCTTAAGAGGCCTAATCTGTGCACTGGAGTGGAATTTAGTCTTCAGCTCAAATCTCTGTCTGGAGACCACAGGGAGAAGACTGGAAATTGCTGATTCCAGTGTGTGGAGTCATGTCTACCCATGGCAAGGGGTGTGGAATGAGAGAATCTTAAGGTCCACTCCAATCCAAAGTGTTCTATGCTTATTCTGTGTTAATAAAATTCATTATTAATTATTCAAGTATTAGTGGTTAGTCCCTGTCAATCAGGAAAACCCATTTAGGGACCAAGAATTTGGACTTTACATGGACAATGAAAGACTCTGCTCTGTGAGGACCAGACGTTTTGCCCTGTGCAGGGTTTGCCCCTTGGGTGGTGATGAGGAAGAGTTTTCAACCCAAGACCTTTCTGTGGGAACTCTGAATGGGGGAGGGCATTCAGGGAGCAGGAAAAGGAAGCCCCTCAACCTTGGTTCACACCAACCCTGAAACCTGCCCAAGATGTCAGGCAATAACTAAAAAGTAGAAGGGACTGACCAGGTTATGTCATTGCAATGACACCACAGGCTTGACTTTTGCAACAATGAAGTGAAACAGACCTTTTTAAAACATTAATTTTATATGAAAAAATAGCTCATGCCAAGTCATTTATCATAATCACATTTCATTAACAGTAAAGTTAACAAAATCACAATATACAGACTTAGTATGTATTTATTTATATATGTCACTTTGTATTTACCATTAACTCTATGTAATAAAAATATATTACAACATTTGATATGTATCCACAAAGCACAAGCCATTGTAAACAGAACAGACAGCACAGGCCCCATTATTCAAAATCCGAAGTCAGGAAAAATATTTATTCTGTTGTCTTCCTTTAAAGTGTTGACATAGAGGATTTTATGTGTCTGCCTTGGCATCAAAGGATTTGTTTCTCTGGAATATCTCTTAGGAGACTCCCAGAGTTTAGGTTACCTGGGACCCTAAAATCCCTGTTAACTTATGGCACTCTTAAGTGTTTTCATTACAAAGAGGTCTGTGCATCCCTTTATCCATGCAATTTAGAAAGGTTTCATTTATATTCCCATTTTCCCCCAAAATAAATAGCCCCTGCAATTATACCCCATTGTTATACAAAAAAAAGTTAAATGCAATAAATTATAGTGGGATATTTATAATAATATAATCAAACATGCCCTATCTACAGCAGCTATTAGCGTTATTTCATAACTATCTTCCTTCAGACTGGCTCTAGGTGCTTCTAGAAATAGGAAACCATCTATTTTCAATATTTGCAAAACAAAATAAATACTTTAAATACACAGACTGAACTTTTTATACCTCTCATGATACGAATGGGCCTCACCCAAGCAACCCTACTGTCCATGCAGCAAGGAATTGTAAAACCTAACAACTTTTTTAAAAATCAAATGATCTTCTAATAGTCTAATCTAGGGACAAATGTTTATATCCAGCTGTATCTGGAGGGATTGGTAATAGGTTACATTCCTGCTAGAATTCAGAAGGGAACGATTAGTGATTGCCAAATACATGGAAATTTTAATCCTAAAATAATCTTCAAAAACAGAAACGTTGTGAAAAAAATTTCTAAGGATTAGAAAAATGCCCTATGTATAAATAAAGTTAATCAAGGCACCTCTTAGTTACCTATTTCTATTTTCCAAGGCAATATGTGATAATAGTTTCCAAATGTCTTATCTGGGAAGCCCTATGGTTTCTGCTGTAAAAAGTCCCATTCTTTAGTCTGGCTGATGCAGGTAGCTTTATTTTACTTGAATGAGGCTGGCCAAAAAGCACAGAGAACTTGACCCCAGCCTTGTCACGTGTTTGCTGTGTGACCCTGAGGGCACCGAGCGTTTTACTGACTTTGCCCTCACAAAAGCCACTCAATTAATGAGATTTTTTCCTTTGTGTTTTTTTCCCTCTGTTGGTCATTGATCCCATTAGCAAAACAGGAGGAGAATCTACCTGTCTGTGTACAAGGGTTTAGTGGTCAGGAGGTAAATTAAAACACTTTGGCATCTGACACGGTTTTTTAACGTTTTTGCTCGACAGCTCGGAGCAACACGAGTGCAACACAGAGCAGGACAGTGCAGAAAGGGGAAGGCTGCAGCCAGTTCTGCACCAAGGACCTGCTGCATTCCCACCAACATCTCACTGGGACACTCTGGTATTTCGCTAAAAAGCACTGGATTCAAATCCCAAGGGAATGGGGACTTTGGGTTTTTTGCGCTTTGTGTGACTTTAAAAAAAGGTTTGTTTTAAAGCTCTAATTGTAGAACTGCAGTGACTAGGAAACAGTTTTCTAATGCCAGAAGGATGGAGAGGAACTTTGGATGAGAGCAGGGGGTGACAGGACAAGGGGAAATGGATTCAAACTGACAGAAATTTAGATGGGATATTGGGCAGGAATTGTTCCCTGGCAGGGTGGGCAGGCCCTGGCACAGGGTGCCCAGAGCAGCTGTGGCTGCCCCTGGATCCCTTGCAGTGCCCAAGGCCAGGCTGGACACTGGGGCTGGAGCAGCCTGGGACAGTGGGAGGTGTCCCTGCCCTGGCAGGGGGTGGAACTGGGTGGGATTCAAGGTCCCTCCCATCCCAAAAACTCCTCTATGATTCCATGTCTCAGTAAATAATTCTGAAATGGAAATCCTTTTCCTAACATGACTTGGTGTGTAAATAATCAGTCATATGGACTCGTGCCTTTGGGTATATTGAAACTGTGAAATAGCATTTCTTCAACAACAAAAAAATGTTGTTTTACTCCCCAGTTGCCATCCCTGCTGTCACACCCCTGATGCTTTTGCTTCTTGGCACACACATTTCTGAAGAGCGCTTACATCCTCCCCCCAGAAATATAGACATATATGATAAATGACAGCAGCTTCTCCAGTTCATTAGATCAGCAGTATTTGCTTAACAACTGTCAATCCTAAATACATATTTACACCAAACACAGAGGAGTACAGGTAAGAAGCTGACATTTTACAAAGACTGCAGCCGCTCTTTTCTCCGTGTAAACTTTTATGCCCTCCCAACAGGGACAGCTGCCTTTTGGAGCAGGATGGCTTTCCTAAAAAAAACCAAAAAACTTCACCCATTGAAAATTTTCGCTATATTGAATGCTGAAAGCATAAAAAGCAAATTAAAAATATATAGATTTAAGGCTACAATGTCGTTGTTTTCACTTATTCAGGTCTGGGGAGGTTACTAAGACATAATCCCTGATTGTGCAAACACAAAAGCCTGTGCTCAGCCCTCACAGTCCAGCAAAGCAAACACACGGTGACTCTGGGATCAGGATCTAACTGAGCTTTCCATGCTGGTCAGTGATTTTTAGAGTCAAGGAGCAATGAGCTGACAGAGGTGTGAAGTCTCTGTCTTTGCTTTTAAGCTTTGTTTAATCAGAAGAACACTGAGTGTGGGGAGAAGACAGATCTAACAGCAGTGAAAAGCAATTTCCAAAGGGTTGTTCCAGAGATATTCACTGTACACATAAAAATGAAAAGGACAGGATATCCAGAGCCTACTTCATTTAGGATTAAGAGAGGTGGGGGAACTGTGAAACCTTAGGCATATAGGTCCAGAAAAATTCACATTCTGCAAGTCACTTAAACCTCTTGGACTTTAAGAATTAGACCCTCTGGTCATTCAAACAACTCGAGTAATTTCCATATAAACCATCTGAAAACCCAAAGAGCCTTCCCAAACCCCAAAGGATCCTTCTCTGGCAGCTCTTGCCCCCTCAGGTCAATCTATGCCACAGCTACAGGGCTTTGACAGGATTTTCACCTTGTTCTTTGGAATGACTTGGAGAGCTCTCAGGGTGGAAACAGGGTGCTGGGAAAAGCTCACTGCAGCCAAGGAACCCCAAATCATTGCAGCAAAGCCAGTTTGTGCTTCCCCAGCCTCCCTGACCTTCAGCCTCCCATTCACACCCATTCCTGCCTCACTTCTGGAACATTTTCAAGACGTTCTGATACAGCTGTTTTTTGAAGTTTAGTCTAAAATGTCTTTTCAAAGTTATTAAAAAAAAAAAAAATCCTTGCCAGAAGATTTTACTGTTGACCTGAAGCAGACCAAGATCATTTCCTAGATGCATTGGCAAAACTGAGAGGGTTAATCGCTGCCAGAGGCAGGGATGTGGCTTGGGGGGGCTTGGGGGGGCTTTTTGAAGTTCCTTCCAACCTCAGCTGGTCCAGGATGCTGCAATATGTGTGGCTACAGCTGCAGCAGTCATCAGGCTCCATAAGGATTTGTCTGGAGCATTTTTAATCTCTAGGGTTTTGTTTTGTTTTGTTTTTCAGACATAAGGGAAGTTTCAAAAAGTCTGATTTAGGGCTACTGAAAAGAAGTTTTTAGGGTTTTCTACTCAGAGTGTAAGAACAGGGATAGTGCTAAATTTGTTATGTGGCAGCCTGACATTGGAAGTGAGCATTTGCACATCAGAGGAGCTCTCTAAATCCTGTTTATATCTTCCAGTTGTAAATACCATAAAAACAGGGCCCTAAACCTAGGGTAGAAATCTGTAAACCCTGGATAAAGTCATCTAATGGACCTGATCCTGAGGTGAAACCACCATTATTTTGATTTATGCCAAGAGATTTATTACCATTTTTGCATGGTAATTAATAATTGTTCAAAAAACCCTTTTCAGTCTCTCATAGCTTTTTCCAACTACAATTGCCCAGATCTTCACATTCAAACTGGCTCAAGAGCATAACAGAAACCAGTATCACAGCTCACAGTCAGGGCTCTGAAATGATGCAAAAACCGTTAAAATGAACAAAGGAAAAAGCTCTGAACCCACAAAACAACATCGTGGACTACATTCTCTTAATCATCTGCCAGTGCTCTGCCTGCCAAATTTACAAGATTTGAAGGAAATGTTAATTGAACATGCGTGTGAGGAGTAGATATTGCAGATGGGTCACAGATACAACAAACAGAAAACTGCATATTGCCTAAGCAGCTGCCCAGATTTTGCACATGCAGCTCCAGATTTTGGGCACAGGTTGCAGCCAAACTTCACAAACTTCTTCAAAAATATTTAAGTAAAGAATGGAAAGTCCCCCACACCCTCTTGCACACACGTGTGTTAGACAAAAGAACAGTTCTGCTCCACGAGCAGAGATAATAAATACTGTGCATTACATTTACCAGCATTATTTTAACTCACTCGACTCGGAGTGTTGTATAGTACACATAATACTCAGCAGACAGATAGTTACTCATATCTACATTCATCACTGAGACACACATTTTAAAAAATTTTGCCAGTTGCCTATAAGACTTCAGCTGAAAATCTAGCACGTAACAAGCCACAGCATCATATTTTGAGTATCCTATAAAATGTCATCAGGAAATGTTGGGGTGGTATTTTTATTTCGTGTGCTGAGGCAGTTTGTCAAGCACCAGGCATTTACAACTCCTGCTTGCTTCAGATGGTCAAAATATGACAGAGAGCTGATGCAAGGAAGGGGAAATTATATCTATTCTCTGTTATAAGATTAATTATAGAAGAAAGGCACCATGAAAGAGAGACAAATTTTTAAACACATACAAGGGGAGAGATTTATTGCTCATGGTGGGATATAAATCAACCAGTGACTGACCGTGGTACACAAGCATAATGAGACAAGTCCAGTGCTGTATTCTCCATCTTTTACTAGACATCCTAAATGGATTATGTTTTTTTCTCCTGGGAAATTAGCTTGCTCTCTTTGAATTTGAAGGTTTAAATGTTTCTGGAGCTGCCCTTACTGACATACAAACCTCCCACTGACTTTGGCATCAGCTCCATGTGTAAGTTTACAACAGCTGTGGACTTTCCTGGTGCAATTTGATAAAAGTCTTAGTCAAATATGCTCAATGTAGAGCTTTTTATCTCTTTAAACTCAGCAATAATCAACTTTCTAAAATCCTGTATTCTAATACAATCCAATCATCAATGTCTTGAATTTCTTAAGAAACAAGTATTGAACTGGGTGTTTTCATCTATTGCACCTGAGAAAATTATGTTAAGCCTAAGAAGCAAAATGATTAAGATGAGGTAGACTATTTATTCTGGCTAAGGGCTCATTTGAATGCAGGGGTTTAAAAGCTTTTATTTATAACTGAAATTAAGAATGAAGTCAAAAGTTTTTATTTACATGGTAGCTGATAATCTTCAGATAACAACTGAGGTGCTACCCCACATTTACTGATTTGGGGTGAAGCCACTCACTGAGTCCCCAGTCTGGGCTTTGAATCAGAGGCCAAAAAATTCAACAGTGGATGTTTTTTGCAACATGCCAAACCTTTTTCTTGCATGAGAGAAGGTGGCAACTAAAAAGTAATCCCACATTTTTTACAACTTGAGGCCTTGTTTCCTCAGAATGGTATTGACAGTTGGAATATGAGCAGGGATAGATGGCAGTACAGCCAGTTGTGTCAGCTGTTATTGAAGCTGCCATTGCATTCATGAAGCCTAATTAACCAAGCCTATTTCAAAATCTGGGCAGGCATCTGAGTGCATGGTAAATGTTAATAATGTTCCTATGCAGAACTGCAGTCCAGAGCTAGAAAGATTTGTTCTGACACCTCCAGAGATTTGCACATTCAGATGTGGATTCAGATTATTGGCTCCGCTTTCATGGTGGAGAGGGAGGCCTATTATTTGTGCTCCACTTGCTTTGGAAATTATTCTTGAAACTCAGGTTTAGGCTCATCTTTCTTTTAAGTAGGGAAAGAACCCCATGATTTATAACTCCTCAGAAAAGGAGATTTGTTATTTTTCCTCCTGGGCACAGGGCCCAGATTTGCAGCTTTGGGTAAAATCCAGCTATTAAGAGCTCAGATATATGGAAGGTAGGCAGGAGGCATCCTGACCTTTCCACCCTGTCTACTATTTGTATTTTCCTGAAATTTAATGGGGAGAATATTATGTAAATAACTTTAAAAATTTAGAGAAGATATGGCTGAATCCAGCACACTCCAAAAGTGGTTTTTCTCTTCCTTCAGTTCTGCGGGATTCTTCCTAAAATGTGTTATCAGAACAGGCTGAACTGCATTGGGCGCTGAATGAATATTTAGATTTTTTTTTTTTTAAGCTTTTCCCATTAAGATATTTTCTACACACAACCTTCCCAAGCCACTAGGGTGGGGTGGTTTTTGTAAAGCCGCGTTGGCAGCTACATCAGAGGGAGCTACACCTGCAGCCAATGACAAACACAGCACTAATATCCCTGTGCAACTTTTTAGAGTAATCTCACGCCAGCAGCGGTTTGCTCCTGTTACTTTCACGAATCCCTCTGCTGAAGACTTAGTTTTTTTATCTCTAGATGCAGCTGCTGATGGAAATCAATGGGAGATTTGTGTCTGTGGAGCCTGCAGGACCACGGATCAATAGCGCTCTTCCAGTCAGAGGGAGGAGATGCAGAGCAGCCTGGATGTTACGTGGGGCTGCTGGAGGGACACGGTCTGGGCTTCACCCTGCCCACAGCTGCCTCCCAAAACCTGGACAGCTGAGGAGAGCTGCTGGGGACGGGCCAGTTCCTGTTGTTTGTTGTTTAATTAGCACTTTACAGGTCCCATACCCGGCTCCTCACTCGTTCAGCTGCGGAAGGTTCCGGTTGTGCGGCTCGCCCGCCAGCGCTGAGGAGTTGATGGAGCTCCTCTTGAGGATCTTGTTTATGATGTCCTTCCACGTCTTCTTGTACTGGTGCCGCAGCAAAGAGTACACAAAAGGGTCTGAGACAGCTTTGCTGTAAGCTAAGCACTTGGAGATGATCCCCCAGTGGGCGTTGATGTGGACCACAGAGGATAACTCAACAAGTCTGGGGAAAGAGGGAGGGAGAAAAAGTGAGCATTAAAAATTACGTTCACCCACCCCAAACCCTCAAATTATTGCTGGGCAATTGCAACAAAACTGAAGAAAAGAAAGCCCTGCCCATGAAAATGTGTATGTTGTCCTCCTCTTATAAACTTTAAAGACTGCAAATGTAAACTTGAGGCCTGTTTGCCGAAGTGCCATTTCTTGGTCCCATGGGAGTCAAATCCCTCCACTATGAGCAACCTAAAAACCCAGCATCAGTATGAACTCGTGGTTCTAGGTCCTCTCTTGAGCACCTGAATCACCTCACCAGGGCTACCCAGCTCTCTTGGCCAGCCCAGCTCCTACAGAGAGTTCCATGCCTTTATAAACGGTTAGTCTGAGTCGTAGAAGCACACAAGGAGAATTCATCACTCAGAGATGGCCTGTCATACCTTGAATTAAAAATCCGGCCAGTTCAAAGGGCAAGGATTCACATTTGCAACAAATCTAGCAAGACAAGACTTTTAAATCTTTAGGGGAGGGGGAGAGGGAAGAGCTTCATATACTCCTCCATATACCCCTCATACCTACGCTAGCCCAGATAGTTCACTATGTACTGAGAGAGCATTTTTGACAGGGAAATATTGATAACTCCCCATGTCTTTGAGCAATATCAAAGGGCAGCTCTGTTCAATATGCCTCTATAGCTGTTAGAAACTATTGATTTTTATGGAGGTCAAACAGCCATGTGTGCTGTTACAGAGCCCCACATGGCAGCTCAGCTCTTTGCTGGACCTGTCTGCAGCAGCAGATGTTCTTAAACCTGCCTGGGAAATACTCCAGTTGCTCACGTTTCTCCGGACCAAGCACCACTTCCAAGGAGCATTCTGAAGTGTGGCTCCTGCAGCAGCAATGACAGTGATGTTGGTACTTCAAGCAGTTTAGAGATGAGGATTTTTTTTTCCTCAGTCATTTTATTCCCATTCCATAACTTTTCACTACAACACATTATTTAAAATAATGCTGGCAGATGTCACAGTCCAGTCAGTGTGAGGGACATTTCAGGTGACCAGGGAACATCACTTGAAAACACTCGGGAATTGTCTGTGCAACTCCGCTGGTGCTGCTTGGCTCAGCAGCCCCGAGGTCCCAAGGAGCCCTCATCTGTCCCATTTCTCTCTCATCTCAACTAAACAAACGTTCTCTCAACCTCTCCTTGTAATTCATGGTCGTTATCTTTCCTATGAAGATCAGAACTGAGACATAATTTTCATCTGCTGGAGTTTCCAGGTGGTCTCATCTGGTGTATTCTCTCTTCTATAATAAAATGCAACTAATGGCATCCATGTTAGCGTGTTCTAAAATGAGAATTGACAATTTGGAAATTAATCATCTCCTGAGTCATATTTGCTTTGTAATCTACTG
This sequence comes from Donacobius atricapilla, assembly GCA_013397315.1. NCBI lineage: Eukaryota > Metazoa > Chordata > Aves > Passeriformes > Mimidae > Donacobius > Donacobius atricapilla. The sequence continues at coordinate 250,909 of WBMY01000656.1, read as the reverse complement.
CCAGCCGTCCTTGTTGTTCTCCACTTCATTTATTTGATGCCTACTTCACGTTTTGAATTTCATCATGTTGAATTTCCTTTGGATGATTTATTTTTGCTGAGTGCTTTACAGATGTGAATTTGATTATGTTTAATTAAATTCAGCGGATGCCTTGAATAACCAAAATATGACAAATTTGTGTCTGAGGCTCTGTCAGTCAGTTCTATGAGACATTAACAATCTCCATTTAAAGCACATCAAACAGACACTTCAGGGTTGCAAGCCTAGACTTGCTAATTTTACCTTCATTGACTATTAAAATGAAAAGCCTACACTTAATCTTAAATATTACACAATCTTAAATATTTTCCTTGTGTTCTCTAAGCTTCCTTGACATTTACACATTTTTCAATTCGCATGTATTATTTTTTATAGTAAATTACATTTGCTGTTATACAGCAGCAAACACAGAAATGGAGCCAAATCCTGAGCTATGCATTTCCATTTCATGTACAAACAATTAAATGTCAGCCTTTCAAGGCATATCACAGACTTGATTGCCTTTGAAAGGTTTTGTTTCTCATTTGTGAGGGAAATTATATGCACAGCTTCCATTTTCATGAAACGTTTCAGCCTAAAAGAAGATATTTTTAGTGAAGGAACATTAATATTTCAGTGCTACCTGTAAATTAAATTTTACAGTATCAACTACATAATTCCCTGGCTTGCTTTCATAAGCCTCTCTTCTACTGTCTGGTCTTCAAAATCCTTTTTATTTCAAAGCTGTAAGCTCTTTTTCTGCGAAATTTTGTTCATATTTTAGAAACTTAAAACTCTGTAGAATGTGTCATTTCACATGGCTATCCAATTATTTTATTTCCCCTTCAATAGACAAAGAAGAATGCCATGTTGAAGAGTGTGACTTTGATCTCCACACAGATAATGCACACATAAAGGAAATCCTTTATTATGTGTGCAGTTAATCACTACACTAAAATATTTTACTGAACGTGTGCCCACCCAGCTGGATTGCTGAGGAACACAAAATTGCAGAAGAATTCTGAGCTTCTTCAGGATCTGCATATGCAGAGGGCAAACAACAATTTAAAATCAGGCTTTGCTTACCCCCTATCCCCTAGAGATGATACAACAGAATTTTAATCATCTTCTGCCTGTTCCACCATCCTCCTCTGTAACCTGAGGGCTTGGGACTATGAACTTCTGCCTGCTATTACTTCAGGATTTTTAATTTAAGGCCAGTTTCCTCACACACTGACAGAACTTCTTAACTTACATGAGCAAAGTTCTGTATTTCATTATGAAATGCCTGGAGTTGGAAATGAATATTAGAAACTTGTCTGACTTACCTTCATTTTTCTCATGAAACAGTTGCTTGGAGAAAAGTGGTTTGGAACAAGTATATTTAATTGCATAATGATAAATAGAGCAAAGGAGGAGATGTGTACCAGTGGATTATTTTAAAAAACAAGACATAAGCTATGCCTGGAAATATATAATATGGGGGATTACACCTGTCATGCTGGTAAAGTGGAAAGTGATCAAAGACAATTAGATTCTGATAAACTACTTAGGTCATCCACTGAACTAATTAAAAGGGTGTTTGCTTGATAAATGAAGTGCCTAATCTGATTTTTACCTCAGTGTGATCTGAAAACCCCTGGTTTACCCAGAGAAGCCTTTATCTGTCTGGGGTTATGAGCACAACCCCTTCACTCATTCATGGAATATTTTTAGTGTGGAAACAGGAAGACGTTATAATAAAACCTTGTGATTTGCTGCTGTCAGCCCCCAGTTCAGGGAGCACTTAAAAGCATGTTTAATTGAAATATATTGCTGATTAGGAGAGGCTGAGCAAGGCACTCCCTCTCCTGACTTCTGTCCACAGCTTGAACTGTGATTGATTGTGTCTCTCTTGAGAATGCAAAGCACTGGACGTAGTCCAGAAATTGCTTCTTGCTCACACAATTAAAATCGAATTCCCCCAATCCCCTCGGTGCCCACCAGCTCAGCGCTGTGTGTGAGGCCCAGGGAAGGTAGGGATGAGTGTCCTGGAGCACCCAGCCCTGCGAGTGTCCAGCAAGGTCTCTCAGGGAGCTCAAGAGGGAATTCCCCTTAGCCTGCTGTGCAGAGATCCTTTCACACATCAGAGTTTAAAAGGCTGGGAATGTGGGAGGCTTCATCTCTCCTAACATGTCTGACAAGCTCCCACCCTACCCCAAAACATTCTCATGCATCCAGGACCCTGCATTTTCCTCTCCTCAGCATCACCCTCCTTGGAGAAGCTGTTCCTCAGCAGGAGAAGATTAAAGTGATCCTTGTACAGACTAAAGGGAGGGGGCCCAGGGTTTTTCCACCCCCTCTTCTGTATCTTAAGGCTACTGGGACACAAACTGGGATGCCAAGGAGTGAAGAGGAGGTGGGGAAGTGGCGGCTGAGTGCCGAGTTGCCTTTGGAGGAGCACAAAAATACTCCTGACAGCTCTGGTTAGAGCACTCGGTGTCACTCAGGATGAGCCGCCAGCTATTCTGTGACTGGGAGGATTTTCATTAAGTACAGAGACCCAACATGAAATGAAAATTAACCATTTGCAAAAAAGACAAATACTTTAATATTTTACAGCTTGAGAATTAAGGCTAAATATCCTTAATTACAACTCCTTTCATGCCATTTAAATGCGTGGCTTGCAGTGGTGTCTTGTGGCCACTAAGTGAAAGTGAAGGTAATTCTAGTAAATTACTTTGATTTTCTAATTCTGGAAATTCAGGGTATTGCACTGAATTGGAAAAGCTCAAGGCTGGCTAAATGTTCAATTATATTGACTCTCAATACAGATTTTTCAATGATTTTTTCAAGGTGGATCTGAGTTTGACTGAGGTCAGCCCCAGTAATTTCTACTTGATAGTATTGAAATAGGAGATACCTTCATTTTTTATTCTTTTTCTGTTGTGCATAGCAACATCTCAGTTTTTCCAAAATCTTATTATAAGGAATGCAAGCTGTAAATTTCTTTCAACAGCTAGATAACTTTTTCTTTCTGGATGTACTCACTTTCTAACACTTTTTATTCATTGGGGTAATTTAGTGTTTCCCACAGGAGCCATTTCCAAAGATAAGCTGGTGGATAGACATCTACCATAAATCACCAGAATATTTTTCAGTTTTGAGCCAGCACAGCTTTGATATTTGATATTTATGACTAATAAACCCTACCCAATCAGACAAAACTGTTGTTTAAGTCTGTGGACCATGTTCTCGCCTCAGCTGAATCTTGTTGACCAAATTTTTACAGTCTGAGCTATTCAGGACAGTGTTTCCCTGGAGATCAACCTCTGGACTGGGAAGTCAATAAGAGCAACAAAAAACAAGTCTGGAAAACCTTATGGACTGACTTCCTAAATCCCTCCCGTGCAAGCAGCACGTTGAGTGAACAAAGTCTGACCCACAGACCGCATCAGGGATGAATGGAGAAGCACTGTGACATTTTACATCATCTGTTAGCTCAGTGAAGGCAACCTCTGCTGCAGGAGTCTGTGGGCTCGATATTTCTGAGCCCGGGAGAATTTTAGCTAACTAACCATTGCTGGCTCCTTTCCCAAGGGAAAGCTGCCAACAGTTTCTCTTTCCAAACCATCTCTCTCCGTTTCTCAGCACAGGTTCAGCAAACAGTGTTCCTTTGCCAGAACAACTGTCCCTGGGGTTGTTTCCTATTCCTGACCCAATGGAGAGCAGTGTCAGTGCCATGGACCAAGAATAGACCTTTTTACACAGCGTGTTCTAAAACAAACTGTTGGGATTGTAAATAAAGCTTCTTTCTCTGCTGACAGCTCTATTTCATGTCCTACTGTAACAGGAGTGGAACTGGCACATCAGATTTCCCCAGGAGACTGGAATCCTGTTCTGGCTCAGCGCACCCTACTTCCCTGAGCTAGGGGTGCAGCTCAGCAGCCTTTCCCGGGATGCAGGCTCACACTTACCTTGTGATTACGTAAGGTGCAAAGCAAAGTATGAAAGTACCAATAAAGGTACTTATCTTCTTCGTTGCCCGCTGCCTCCGTCTCCTTTGCTCCTCGAGACAACGCTCCCGCACGCTGTGTGACATTCAACACAAACGAGAACATCAGTCATGGCGCCAGGGAACAATTTGCAGTGGCTTCATCGTGGAATGATGGAGAACAGTCTGCTTTAATTGAGTAAACCAGTAACAGGTGCACTGCATTTATATGGGACAATATCAAATATTCGTGCATTTTCCTGCTCATCTTCCACAAAGTTACTGACAAATACGTGGTTGTATATTTATATGCACACACATCCCTTATATCAATTGATCTATAGTAAAAGTGGTGGAATTCATCCTTGAATTCAGTTTGCAGCTTCTTTTTGAACTACTGTAAGCTGTATTTGCAGGCAAGATGATACTCAGAGATTTAGAAAACGTCCAGAGTGGGATAGGGCAGCATGCTTCTTCCCTAGAGACAGCAACTCCAACACCACTGCCTTGGAGAGGAGAAACTCCCCAGCAAGAAAACCAATGCAACAACAAAATCATAATGGGAAAAAGAACACTCTGAACCTTCAGCCCAACAAGGGAGCTATCATTGTATCCCATAGCCGCGAGCTGCGTGGCCATAAACATCAGGTCTGCAGGGCTGAATGCTCCACAAAGCTGGGATTGCTCCATAAATCCAGTCCTGGGATATCCTCATTCCTCACCTCAAACCAGCCCTGTTTCTAACTGAGCACGTCCACGTTAGTCACACCTTGGATATTTTCCTACATATGGTATTTTAGGACAAGAGCTTTTCCTTTGAGTTTTCTGATGGTGGTCCCAGCCACCAGACAGCTGTGACCCCCTTGGTGAGCCAGCAAGGAGCACAGGGCTGAGCAAAAAATCCCTGAAATCAGCACATTTGCTTGTGAAAACAGTGATTAATGTGAAAGCTCATCCTCTTCCTCTCTCTGTCTGAGTGTCTCCTGTGCTCCCTATGATTTCTGAGGGAAGTGGATGAGGTCCTGTCTGCTCCAGGCAGGTGGATTGGGCAGCACTGGTATCTCCCACAGTGCCAGGACTGCCTGGACCTCAATAAATCCCTTTGGAAAGGGCACAGCACAGCCAGACTGCCATCCTGAACCCCTCTCTGTGCACGTGGCAGAGCTGCCACGTGCTGACTCCTGCACAGATCTCACAGTCGTTTCTCAGGCAAACTGAAT
>WBMY01000656.1:204399-236946 GCA_013397315.1 Donacobius atricapilla | reverse complement strand
TTTTTTTTTTTTTTTTTTTTGTTCTCAACCTATTTTTACTCCTCGCTTCTTGCTTAATGCTAATGAATAAAGGAGTAACTAATGGGAAAATTAACATCTTTTAGGGATGTTGAAGAGCTCCAATTAAATAAACAAAAATCCATCTTATTTAAATGGAATTAAATTAGTTAATCCTTAATATTGCAGCCTGCAGAATTATTCAGCACACACCAACACCCTTCCTGTTTCAAACTTTTCTAGAAAGAATGATTTTCCAGCCTCCAGGAACTGTTGAAATATTATTATAGAATCTTAGAGACGTTTGGGTTGGAAGGGAGCTTAAATCCCATCCCCAGCCATGGCAGGGACACCTCCCACTGTCCCAGGCTGCTCCCAGCCCCAGTGTCCAGCCTGGCCTTGGGCACTGCCAGGGATCCAGGGGCAGCCACAGCTGCTCTGGGCACCCTGTGCCAGTTTCCCTTTTCCCTTTTCCCTTTTTCTGTAGGATGCTTTTTTGCAGCAGCTGAAAGAGAATTGTCTTTGCCATCAGAGCTGCCTTGTGAACTGATGCAGCAGCCTGAGCTTTGCTTTGCCTTGGGAAGTTTTTTCTTAGTCAGGGGACCTGGAAAGGGCTTGAAGAGACTTAGGGACCTGTATCCAAATGGGAAGGTGATGGAACAGGAAGGGTTTTTTTCAGGGAAAAGAATAAAGCTCAGGGTAACGTTTCATAATGTCACCTGTGGTGTGCTGTCACTCTGGGATTGCAACTGTCCTGGGCAAAGCACTGGATCTTTGAAATGCAGAGGAAGAAGGAAGCCAGCTGCTAATTTAAAGACCCCATATATTCTTGGCTGTCGGATGACAGGTAAAGCAAGTTAATTCCCAATTTTTTAGGAGGAAAAACAGGACTGAATTTGCCAGATGCTACATTTTATATTGGTCCTATATGTGATATAAGTGATATAAGTGACACCTGTCACATCCACACTGCTCTAGATAGAACTTGTTCGCTTTACCCTGTACTCCTTCAAAATGTCAGAGCAGAAATCACTTTTGTCACACTTGCTCTTTTTAGATGTGTGGTATTTCAATTTCCTGTTGTTTTAAACTGGGCTGGCTCCTTCTCACTCAGCAAAGATGAAAATAGAGGCTTGAACAGAAGGCTTTCAAAATGATACGGAGATGTCAGTGCCTGCTTCTATATAAAAAGTCATACATGAGCATGCACCCTTGTAAACTTCCATTTAGCAATTAGCTAAATATTTTATTTTTCATTATTTCCTCTACTACAGCAATTTTATGTGGACATTCTTATCTATCCACTTCTTTGTATGACATGTCCATAATTAATCTTGTTATCTTGTGATTGCAATGTTTGATCTTTGCATTTTGGTTGGTTTGGGGTTCGGTTTGTTTGGTTTTTGTTGTTGTTGTGTTTTTTTTAAGCAGAACAGAATAGCATTTCTGCTCTTTCTAATAAGTTCTGCAGGGGAGGAGGTTATGATACATATGGGGATGATCTAACGAAATATGTCTGCTTTATTAACGAAAGATATTTGGATCTTTGCCGCAGGCTGGGCAGAAGAGTTTGGGTTCAAAAATACATTTAATTTCCATGAGCAGACGTATTTTTTGCAGAGCTTGGTTTCGCTTTGCCTCCCTTACTCTGCTGGGATTTTAGACTTCAGGGCTCAGCTCCTTCTGTGTCACCTGCAAATTCTGCACAACTAATTTAAATATACTGGAAAGCTTATTAGTGTTATTCTAGCTCAGGGAAGGAGACACCCAATTCATTCTCTCAGAGACTAAAAGACTCATTGCAAAGCAGTCTGTTAAAGGCTTAATTTATGTCCCTGTAACAGCTCTTTTGGGGTTGTGATTCCCTTGGATCTGTGGTATATTGACAAGGTTTTATAAGGCTTTTTTCACTGGCAGATTTTCTACAAGTTCTGTAGGTTTAAGGACTTTGAATTCTAATTTTAATTATTGATTTAACTGGCTTGCCATGGTAATGAAGGAATTATGCAATCCCTTCAATAAACTCAGCAGCCTTTTAAAAATACATAAGTTATTTCCAGGCCATAGAATGGGAAGTACTGTTGATGAGGTGTGACCTGTCCTTGCCATCAGTTTGGCTGTTTCATTTTAAAATGTTATTAGTGTAAAAGAGTTTTGGTTAGAACCTGCAAATCTCAGTCAGTATTTTACAAGCAAAATAGAATTATATAATGATTTGGGCTAGAAGGGACCTTAGAGATGATCTCATCCCCCCCCTGCCATNTACTTTTTTTTTTTTCATTTAGTAGCTCAAAGATTTCTGAGGTCTGGTTTCAGGAGTTTCATCCTTTGTCAAGATGCAGCTGCTGCAGTGTTTGTGTTCAAGAGCTTGGCAACATCCCTCATCACTCTACTAGTGTAGAACACAGGGATAAAACTCCTCCAAAATAGTCACAGCCTTTCAGTCAACTCTGACTCTGCCTTGTCATCTTCTTTAATTTTTTTTCCAATGCAGTAAATGTTTAAAATAACCCAAACAATGAAATAGGAAATATCAGCCACTTTCTACGGTTCTTCTCGGTCATTGGTCCATGTAGGTTACCTGGAATGAAAGAAAACTCAGAGACAGAACCAGCCTGGTGTCCAAGCTCAGCAAGCTCCTGATGGAAAAATCTGGAAAACTACCCAGTTCACTGTGCCTTTATGAGCCGTAAGTGAACGGGGATACCTCCAGTTTATTTTTACCAAGGTCTCCTGACCTGTCTCGAGTGAGTTCTTCCCATGGAAAAAGTTGATTGAATCCACATTCATGTAGACTCTTTCCATATCTACTGGTTAATCCATTTGTCTTTTTAAAATACTTTCCTGATAAAGGTTCAGAGAAATCATGAGAAAAGAAAAAAAGCAAACACACAGGAAGATATAAGATTTGTGGAAGGAGCAAGTGAGGACAGAGACTTTGAAGTGAGCTGTTACATCCTTTATATCATAATAGTCNGCTCCTTCTGTGTCACCTGCAAATTCTGCACAACTAATTTAAATATACTGGAAAGCTTATTAGTGTTATTCTAGCTCAGGGAAGGAGACACCCAATTCATTCTCTCAGAGACTAAGACTCATTGCAAAGCAGTCTGTTAAAGGCTTAATTTATGTCCCTGTAACAGCTCTATTGGGGTTGTGATTCCCTTGGATCTGTGGTATATTGACAAGGTTTTATAAGGCTTTTTTCACTGGCAGATTTTCTACAAGTTCTGTAGGTTTAAGGACTTTGAATTCTAATTTTAATTATTGATTTAACTGGCTTGCCATGGTAATGAAGGAATTATGCAATCCCTTCAATAAACTCAGCAGCCTTTTAAAAATACATAAGTTATTTCCAGGCCATAGAATGGGAAGTACTGTTGATGAGGTGTGACCTGTCCTTGCCATCAGTTTGGCTGTTTCATTTTAAAATGTTATTAGTGTAAAAGAGTTTTGGTTAGAACCTGCAAATCTCAGTCAGTATTTTACAAGCAAAATAGAATTATATAATGATTTGGGCTAGAAGGGACCTTAGAGATGATCTCATCCCCCCCCTGCCATGGGCAGGGACACCTTCCACCACCCCAGGTTGCTCCAAGCCCCATCCAACCTGGCCTTGGACACTGCCAGGGACGGGGCAACCTCAGATTCCGTGAGTAAATGGAGTGCAAAAGGAGGTGAATACTGACCACACTTGTTTTCTGTGTTAATGCAAAGCAATCCTGTGTCCACAACTAGCAGGTTCTGAGACTGACGCTGGAAATCACCAGAAATGCAGCTGTACTGGCATTTCCTTGTAAGCCAGGAAGATGGATCAGGGGCTGCACTTTGAGAACACCTTGTCTTCTTCTATCAAATTATTAAGATCACAATAAACCGGAAGAGCAAATCCTGAGATCCTTTATTGGCACCAAACAGGACTTTAGCCCTGAGATATCCCACTTGTAGCTCCACCAGTTGCTTTCTGCAGCAACCATGACATTTATTTTCTGGCAGGCCATGTGTGACGGCCCTCCTTCAGCATGGAGCAGAGCACGTTCCATAAAAAAAATACGAATGCAAAATTGCTGAGTTATGTTAAATTCCNCCTTTATGAGCCGTAAGTGAACGGGGATACCTCCAGTTTATTTTTACCAAGGTCTCCTGACCTGTCTCGAGTGAGTTCTTCCCATGGAAAAAGTTGATTGAATCCACATTCATGTAGACTCTTTCCATATCTACTGGTTAATCCATTTGTCTTTTTAAAATACTTTCCTGATAAAGGTTCAGAGAAATCATGAGAAAAGAAAAAAAGCAAACACACAGGAAGATATAAGATTTGTGGAAGGAGCAAGTGAGGACAGAGACTTTGAAGTGAGCTGTTACATCCTTTATATCATAATAGTCTAGATTTTTTTTTTTTACTTTTCCTATATTAAATTTCACCTGATAGCTGAGATTCTAGCCACAAAACCTAATTATAAGGCAGAAAAGAAGAAAGTGGTGAAGTTCTATCTATGTCCTTAATCACTCTTCGATTTTTATCAAGCCAAAGCATACTAAACATCACCTGCAATTATCTCCCACGCAGAAAGATGACTTCCTTTTGTCAGGAATACCTGCCAGCCAGACCCAGGAGCCCTGGGTTTTTATGACTTGGGGCTCCAGGAACACCTGCATTTTCTTGGCAAGCTCTGCAGATGAAAATTCTTTAACAGTGTTCATGTTAAGAATTTCCTCTGCAGTCCTGAGTGCCTCGGTTATCTGGTAGCTGTAAGGAAGGAAAAATTAAAGGAGTTGCTGACGGATTTCTTTTCCCAGTGTTGAGGATCTCCTGCTCTCCATCACAAGTTTTAGCTTTATTAAATTAACCCTAAGTCCCCACTTTTGTTATTTGTGTGAAAGCCAAACCCCCTAAAGATTTGGACAGAAAGCTACAAATGGGGATTTGCTTTCCTTACAAAATGCTGATCTCTTTCTCTCATGTGAAAGAAAAAATGTTAATTATCACTAACAAAAGGGTTTCTTAAAATTTCCATTTGAAATCAGTGTAATTCAATTGGCTTTAAAGAGATATTGCTCCTCATCCTCTGGGCCTGGGAGGTGAGGAAGCAGTGCAGCAGGAGCGTCCCTACGTCTGGAGACACAGGAAATGTACCTCAGCCCCACAGCCCGATGAGGCTGGAATTTCTTCTTACTTCCAGGTGCACTGTTTGAAATGGAAACAATGGCTTCAAAAAATGGCTTCGAGTGCAGAGAAACTGAGGTTGTCTTAATGCAAATCTCTGCGGTATTTCCCAATTCGCAAATGGTGCTGTTGCCTTGGATTTCCAGCTGCCATCATTCCTCCCCTCTGGACTTTGGCTTCTCCCTCTTTTTGATTCCAGCTGTGTAAGGTCACACTGGATTTTGAATTTATTTTCTTCCAATCTTTCTTGCAAACCTTCTGACATTTCTTCCCTATTAATGGACAGAGGCAACCAAAACTCAAACCTCTGCTACCTTCTTTCATTTTTTTTTCCCTCATCAGGGCTCTTTAACATCTGACAGTCTGCCTTTGGTGCCGACTTAAGGGGAGGGAGGAGCCGTCCAATGAGTGGTATTGGAGAGCAGACACACAGAGAATAAAAAAGTTCAATCCAATTAGTAGAAACTGCATGTCTGCCCCTCAGGAAAACTTCTAACAGATCATGGGCAGGGCAATGAACCCTTTCAGATCATGGGATCACAGAATGGTTTGGGTTGGGGGGGACCTTTAAAGGTCATGTCCTTCCCTGTGTGTTACATGTAGGTGGCAACAGGATTGGAAGGGCAGAAAATCCAAATCCTTGATTTCAAAAAGCTGGGCGATTTCTGCGCATGGTTTTCATGGAGTCTTTGGAATGATTTCCAGAAAGAAATATTGTAAGAATTTGCCCATTTTAGGGACAAGTAAAACCTGCCTTAAAAAGATTTGTTGGGTTGTTGCAACTGGAGGAGATGGAAGAGAAATATTAAAACAAACTTGGGGGCTTTATCAATGAACAGGTTGCTTGGTCTAATAAAGTGTAATTCCAGAGACCGCCAATCTCCCTTTGCAGCAGGGACACCCAAACTCTGTATTCCAGGCTTTCCAAAGCAAGATAAAAGCTCAGATTTATCTACTGAGTCAGGAATCAGCAAAAATCAATATTTTTATTTCAAAGAATGCTTTGGGACTTTTTTGTTGTTGTTGTTGTTTGTTTGTTTATAAGCCTGGCAGGATGAAGCCTGTACTGCCAAACCCCAGCTTTAAGATGATTTTTTCTGACAAGACATGCATCACTGAGAATATTCGCCTGTAATGGAAGTGATGGCACAGGTTTATGGCACTGTGAACACAAACCTGCCCTGACAGAGGCTCAGGGAAACGCTCTGTGTTCCACATGTGTGTTCCTCAAAAGCCATTTTGCCTCAGTGTCACCCCAAGAGGGTTTAGCCCTCAACAAATTTGAGCCAAACTGTGTGATTTTCCAGCATGGAAGAGAATAGTCTGAGCTGTGGTGGCACGGGGGATGAGCAGTGTGTAAAATCCCTGGAGGGGATGGTGATCCTGGATGCAGCAGTGAGTATTTACTTCCTTTCTTTGCTCAGAGCCTGTGAGGTGTAGGGGCTGTACCTGGTGAAATCCTTGTCCATCCCAGAAAGGCCTGGAGGCTCTTTACATCCTTAACTTGCTCCTAGTTGTCCACAGAGATCCCAGAATGGGGAATGAGGTAAAAAACCCCCCTCTCTTCTCCATCCCTGAGCTGATAATAGGAAAACTGGACTTCTAATCTTCTTCTTACACCTCCCTCTTTCCTAAGCATGAGAATAACCCTGGCTGCTGTAAAAGAGCTTCACTGGATTTTTTTTTTTTTAAATAACAATATCCTTGTTCTGTTTCCTCTAAAACTGCTCCTCCTGAGTTGGCTGCCTCTGTTAGCCCTGAGCATTTTGTTCCCAGATGAGTGTGGCAGCATTTGCTCCTTTCCTCAATGCAGCAGCATAAAAGGCACGAGCAAAATGTGGTCTTTTCTAATAGGATCTGAAAAGCTGCACTTTCTGGGTTAAGGTTGCTTTTTGTCTCAAGAAAACATCTCGTAGGTAAGAAAGACATGACAAAGAAAAAGGCTTTCTGAGCTGAAACACTGAAGAAAGTGTTCAGGAACAGTTAATCCCCCAAAAGATATTTCTTGAGCAATTCTGGCAAGAATTAATAGAAAAGGCTGTTACTTCTATGTCTTGCTGTTATTTGCAGCATGGGCAGGAGTTGTCAGAACACAAGTCTACTGCATTTCAATATTTTAGGTCGTTCTTTATGCTGGAATCAGGATTATTTCTCATTCATGTCACTTCTATCTCCTGCTCATTATTTGATTTAGACATCCATCCCTATAGCACACAGTATTTAAGGCCTGACCCTGAGCTGGCTGGAGTAAAGACTATTGTAAAGGTCAGTGGGAAGAATTTGAGGGCTTTTAATTAACCCTTGTTAAGATTTTCAGCAAACAGGGGAAAACTTCCCAAACAGGCAAAAATAATTGGCTATAGTTGCCTTCCTGCATTAATTGGGAAAGAGCGAGAACTTCCCAAGGTGCCAGACCACGAATCAAGTTATGAAACTCGAATATTTAATATATTTATACCAAATAAAATTAAAAAGAGTAAACCCAACTGTCAGTTTGCAGCCCATCACTCAGGACATTGAGATTTGTATGATCTCAGTCACCCTGAAGTTGATAATCACAGAGTAAGCCACTGTTTTCTCTTGATGGGATTGAAAGACGAGAGACAATTCAGCCCTATAAGTGCCTGATTTAAAGGCTTCACCCTCTCTCAACAGATCTTTTTCAGCAAAGTGTCTGCCAGCCTAAAGGCTCCAATCAATTTTTACATTAATAGTTGATAATTGAAAATCTTCAGCACGTGTCTGTGGTGATCTCTCCATCTTTTCATTCTTCAGGGGAAAATGATGAGTTCTTGTCTCAGACTGGGTCCATGTGTGTGTCACATCTGCTCCAAGGAGTGTCCTGTGACCATGGTCAACCCTGTACAAGGTGTGGTAAAACACCCTGATCACCATGGAATTTAATGTGGAAAATGAAGTTCAGGAAGATGCTCTTTGTCTTAGCTGAGTAAATGCATTCAAGGATTAGAAAGTAAGAGACCAATCTAAATTTGGAGGCCAGGCTGAGACCCTTTTTAATAGTTTGACCTCTTATTCCTAAGAAATGTCCCAAGAAAAGCACATTAATCCTTTCTGTGGACTATGACACATTTCAGAATGGGGGCAGTTTTGTTCTCCTGCTTTCATTTTATTTATTACCCCAACAATAAGACAGAATTATGTGCAGTCAGATTTCTTGGCTCTCTAATTCTTAAAAAATTAGTTTCTGCTCATGAACATGAACGAACTTCCTAAGCAGCCATCATTTCTTTAACAGACAGATTTTTACATTTGTGTGGCCCTTGTTCTAATCATGACTTTAGGTGAAATAAAGACTATAGTAGGTAAGATATGTTACATCTTTACAGATAATTTACCTGCTTAATTGTACATATTCCGCTTCTTATCAGAAAATTATCAGCCTGGAAATAAATACTCTGTAGCCAAGGTAATCACTCAATATTTAATAAACTGTGTAGGCAACTCCTGCCACTAGAATTCAATGGCAGTGGAATTTCAAAGAGCATTTTGGATAAGGGCGGATACACACCCAAGTGCTTCGTATGATACAGACATGCAAGGAAAATTTTCCAGCTCTGAGGAATAAAAGAGGATTAGGAAGCCATGACAAACGATCCAAAATAGGGTAGAAGTCCCAAACATCATCTCCAGTGTAATGCAGGCTTAGCCAGCAGACTGGTGTAGGATCTACTCTCCCCTCTCTTATCAGCAGCACAAAGATATTCTCCTCCCTCCTGCTACTCTGCCCTTTCCTTGGGGCTGCCAGAACATTAGAAAACTGATTTTCACTGTGATTTATCTCCTAGACTCGAAGAATCACAGTGATATCTGCTTGGTGCCTGTGAATCATCATGAATCCAGGGAAACAACATTCAGATGTTGTGGGCATCCCGCGTCAGACCAGACTGCAATCCAGAGTTTTGATTTCGTTTAACAAATCCAAATTACATGCTTTGGCTTGGGCCCATCCAAACTTTTTGCTTCCATTTAAAAAGTTAAAAACAAATGTTTTGCTGGATCCATGGTGCCTTCAACTTTCCGTTCTGCAAATCACTCAGCTTGCTGACTTCTCTGCTGGACTTAGGCAGAAAAACATCAGGCTTTTCTACCAAGTGGAAAAAGAGATGGGGAAAAAAATTGCTTATGCTAAACCTAATTGGCAGCAGGGAATAATATCAGATTTCTGAAAAAAATGTTTATGTATGACAGCCCTTGCTGCTTAACTGGCAGGGAGGCTGAAAAATGCATCTGGATAAACTGTGTCGGACTTTTCAGTTTGACAAACTGGGGACAAACATTTCGGCAGGTGCTGCTGCAGTGGGACAAGGGGTGATGGTTTGGAACTGAGATCAGTTTAGATCAGATTTAAGGAAGATGCCTTTAACAATGAGGGTGGGCAGGCCCTGGCACAGGGTGCCCAGAGCAACTGTGGCTGCCCCTGGATCCCTGGCAGTGCCCAAGGCCAGGTTGGACACTGGGGCTTGGAACATCCTGGGACAGTGGGAGGTGTCCCTGCCATGGCAGGGGGTGGCACTGGATGAATTTTAAGGTCCTTTCCCACCCAAACCCTTCTATAATTCTTTGTTTCTCTGTGTCCCAAACTCCTGACTTTCCTGAATAATGTGGCACCGGTTGGCACCGATGCCGGAGCAGCAGCAGGGAGGTGACTGAGGAGCCAAATCTTTCCCAGTGCTTCTACAATTCTGCTGAATAACCAGAACCAGGAGCTTTCCATGGGCCAGCTGCAGCTCCCCCGCCACAGCTGATAAGCACACATGTCCTTATGTAAAGGCTTCTGCTATTTAAGGAGTGCTCAGCTGTACACAGAAGAATTCCTCTGTGCCATTGCATTTTCCTGCCTCTTCAGTTCACGAGAGGATTCCAAATGGCAGCACCTCTGTGGTCCGTCAAACCTCACTGTGGTCTCATTCCATACGGAAGCAGTCGAATGTGTTGAATGTAATTAAGCTCATGTTTAAATTAGAATGAGAAGTAATTGACAGTGAAAATCTGGGAACTATTTCAGACAGAAAAGAAGTGGTGAGCTTTGCTTTCCCATAAACTTCCTAAGAGCTGAAATGTCACTGTGCTCTAGGAGACTTTGGGTAAAATGTTATGTTTGATTCTCAAAAACCAACATGAAAACGGGTATTTGAAAATGGGAATGTTTTTGTTTTCACAATGAAATCCTCAGCAAACATTATCCTCTCCTCCTTGGATTGGTGTGACAAGTTTCACTGGTTCAAATAAAATGTGTTTATTTCCAGAGAACCCTTTCAAGAAAATTCTTTTGAAATGAGTTGACTTTGGTTGTTATCCTACACTTTTTCATTTTTCATTAACTTGACTTTTAACAGCTGGTGTTTAATGAATAATTACACAGTAATGAAAAATACATCTTGCATTTAAAGAAAGCTTTATGCAGATTTGCTAATCAATTTAGACAGTGTATCTTATTTGTTTATAGTACATCTCCCAATTGGAGTGTAATTATCAAACTTTGCATCTATATTTAACTGTCTAAATTGAAGGAAATAAAACAGAGTTGAAGCAACTAATTGTCAGTGTTACCAACCAATTAGTATTCTGAAAGATTATTCTGTTAAAGCTTTTCCCTGCAGTATAACTTGTCTTAAACACCCCTGGGGTTTGGTGTTCTGTCCATACTCTGCAGGTATTTTTCAGCTCTAGAAGCAAATTGTGGAAGAATAGGACTAATAGGTCCCTTCAGCTATGAACGTGAAAATTTTAGGCAAATAAATGAAATTACAGATTAATTCTCAGCCTCTTATTTCTTTTAACAGATGGGATGGGCTGGAAGGACTGAACATTGTTATATCTTCTTTTTCTGAAGAAACAGAAATAGTAGTTGATCCAAAGAACTGTTGGAAAAAATACTGCAAGCATGTTTAATTTTTTGATTTACAGCAAAAGTAAGAAATAAAAAGCACTTGCATTGTTACTGTTCTAAAATGTGTTGCTGATATTCTACATGACATCAAAAAGCACTTTTAAAAGGTCATTTAGCACATTAAATAAATGTAACTGGATGACTGTCTGCACCGAGAAATCCAGACAAATTCAGCATCATGTTCTAAAGAGCAATAAGCTCTCACTCCCTGGTTATAAAATGAATTCAAATAAAAATAATTGAAAGATTGGGTTTTCTCCCTGTGGTCTGCTATTCTTGAAAACTACCTTATCTTCCATATCATGGGAGGGTTTACAGTCCCTTAAAGTGTTCTGAGGAAGAAAGATTAAACATAAAGAAGGAAAAGCTCCTGCTGTAACATCAAATGGGACACAGCAGCAGGGTACAGACACGGAAATCAGTGAATATCTGGAATGATAATAACAGTTGACCTAATGTAATATTACTCCAAATACAAATATGCAGATCAAACGAGCCACAAGGGTGACATTTCTCAAAGTCTCCAGGAATGCAGTGTTTCCCAGTAAAACCAGAAATTTTCTCAGAATATGAATTCAGAGGAATTCAGGATTCCATGATTCCCTGGAAAAGATGAAGAGATGTGCACCAACCACTGGGCATGGACGTCACTGATCCATCACAGACCTGGAGGAATTGCTGCCACCCTGAGCAATAGTGATGCCCAGGAGGGGGTGGATCCAAAGGAAAGCATCAAACTGCCCAAATATCACTGCTGTTGGGCTCTTCCTCCCCACTCTCCTGGGGATGTGCTGGGTTTGCCAGGTGGTAAAAATCTGGGCAGCAAGCAGCAGGCATTGAAAACACATTGGCTGCGCCCTGGAGGCACTGGGCTTGCTGCCCACGGGGGAGAATTGCTGCTGCACATCAGCTCCTTGTCTTCTTTCCCACATCAGGGGCACGGTGGGATTCTTGGGGTGTCCTGTGCAGGGCCAGGAGCTGGACTTGATCCTTGTGGGTCCCTTCAAACCCTGGATATCCCGTAACTCCTCCAGGATTCCCCTGGATCCTCCTGCACCACTGCGCTCTCAGAAGAGCAAAAGCCAATTTTGACCTCCTACCACAGCGTAAAACATGGAAAACTCTGACCATATAACTTTTAAAGCACATGTTTGAATTAGTCTTGAGGTCAACAACTTTGGAGCTGCCTGCAGGGTATTTCCAAGAAGTGGGAAGGTGTTAGGGAAACACTGTGCTCCGCTCAGCCCCTGTAGCACAGGACAGGTGTTTTGTGCCACCAAATAAAATCACTCCATACAAGCTAAATAAATCTGTGTAGGCAGTATGAATATAGGATGTAGTGGGCAGAAATCCTTTTTCTTATTTATGAGTTGCTACTTTTGGTTGAAGGCACGTGCAGTGCAGTAGGGGTGGCTGCTGTGGGACAACGGGGGACAGAGCAACCCACAGAGATCAGGATTGATCCAGATGGATTTGGATACGGACATGGGAGGGGAGATGTGGTAATTGCAAGTGGTGAACCTCTTGGCTGCCTGTTTCCCTGGCTGCTCTCTCAGTGAAAAGTCACTTTAGGGAGGAAATTTAACAGTTTGTGGCACTCTGCCTACAGGGAGCAACTTCTGGAGATGGGAAAATGTCAATTCCCTGCAAAGGAATCCTTAACTCTTCTCCAGGAGGGAGGAGTGTTAATTGCTAATGAGAGCAGGGCTGTCAGCAGGCCTCATATTCCATTTTGATTACACCATCTTTCGAAGATTTTTTTAAAGGCTCTTCTGCCAGCTCTGCAAGCATGGAGCCTCTGGTCAGGATGGGCGAGAAGTGCCAGAGGTCTCCTTGTCTGACCCTGGGCGAGGTCAAGCCCAGCCCCCAGGACCCTCCCTGGGGCAAACCTGGCCTGCAGCTCTGCAGAGGACCAAGGGGAGAGGTGCCAGTCCCACCAGCTGAAATGAGATGCCTACAGAGATATTGAATAAGTACTGTTGGCTTTAGCCAGGCGTTTTTCCCCTCCTAGGCTCACTGCGTGTTTATTAGCTCCATGCTCTTGTGCTACACCTTGGTTATGGAAAGAGAGCACAAAAATGGAGAAATCTGGTGGAAAGGTGCCCCTGCCCATGGCAGGGGCTTGGAACTGGATGATCCTTAAGGTCCCTTCCAACACAAACCTCTCTGTGATGCCATGGTAGGATCCGATCCGGTGAAATTGTGTGCCAGGCTCATCTACTCACACAAAGGGTGGAAAAGCCCTTTTTAGCCCCAGAACTCAGAATTCTGTGCCTCACAAAGCCCTCACTTGTTGCTCTTGGTCCTTGAGAATACATACAGGGGAAAGAAGGAGAAGTAGGCCATGTTTTGCTGCTCGTATTTGTGGTGAGCCAGAGAGTTCAGTGTGCAAGATCAACCCTGTCAGGCTCGTTGGATTGTGAAATTCAGATAATATCCTAGCCAGATCCATGAAAACAACTCTAACTGTGCTGTCATTTGATTGTCCCATGAGGACTACGTGAGAGTACAACCCCTGTGCTCAGGGGACACAACAGCGGGGGGGGATCTGCTCTCCAAACCCAAACCCAAATCTAAACCCAAGCCAAGTGCAGAGGCAGTAAATCAGCCCAGAGCCAAAGGAAGGATGTAATGAGGCATGAACCCCAAAATCTGGTCATTCTCTGTGAGCACTCAGGCAAAATCCCCCTGCAGCCAGCCAGCTGAGGTGATGTGGGAGAGATTTTGAGAGGTGTATTAGTATTGCTTTAAATTTACCAGGTTAAACATTTCTGCACAAAGCTTATTTTGTTCATACATCCTCCTCACTTAGGAACATATTTTAAGCAGGCACATTCCATTTTTAAAGACTCCTATAATAATTTATGTACCACAAAAGGGAGAGATTGCCAAAAGGATGAATCATTTTATCTTGTTTGAAAATGTTACAAGGTAAGTGTGAAGTTATGAAGTATTATAACACTTTTATGTGTGAGGAGCTTGATGCAGGATGAGATTTAATAGGAAACGGTGCTAATAGTGTGGTAATTGCCAAAATAGATGAAAGGCTTAGAGCTGGCTGCAGCAGGAACAGAGGGGAAGCCTGTCAGAGGGGAATCAGACACACAAATCCCACTGAAACGCGGCGGATTTCGGATGTCTGATTCTGCTGCAGCTCCAATAAAAATCCCGGCCACAGAAAAGAGAGCAGTGACGGATCTTTTACTCTGGCAAGGTGTGGGATTTGGGGTTGGTGCCGTTGCAGTGGGAGCTGTGACAGCTCTGATTCCTGCAGGAATCTGGAGAAGCTGCTGGGAAAATGCCAGAGATGACAAAGATTTCACTTCCATCAGAGCCCACTTTGGGGTGGGAAGGGGCAGCTCCCCAGAAGTTATCTGGGTTCCTCAGAAGTTATCTGAGCACAGGTGTCATAACACAGCCCCTGCAAGAGGCAGCAAGAGGTTCAGGGAAAGCAAAGGGCTTTAGTGGTGAGGGCAGCATCTCCTTGCCTTGATTCTCCCCTACCTCTGTTGCATTTGGGGGAAATTGTTATTACCACTGAGACTGTTAAGGAAAATTCTTGGAGGTCTGAGCTGAAATGCAAAGCACAGGGGGAAAGCCACAATCATCAAGAAATCCCTCAAACCAGAGGATCTCTCATCTTTACCCAGAGCTCCAGAGCAAGGAAAGAGCCTCCTAATTGCAGGGGACACCCCTGTAAATTGGCCCTTACCCCAGACTGCTGAAAGCTGGTGACCCCCATGCCCATCCTAAGAAAGGCTCAGTGTTGCTTAGCTTATTTTCCTCTCATGTTTTCACCCAATTCCATCAGGTTCTGTGTACAAAGAGGGCTGCCAGGTGATGTTTAATGACTCAAATGCAGGCACCTAGTGCCATTCCCACCCCTGAGGGTGACTGAGACCTCTGGGGCTCTGCAGGGATGGGGGCACAGCTCAGGTGGCAGCAGAGGCAGCTTGGAAGGACTGAAACAGCACAAGAGCTTAGTTTGGGCACCCAAATTGCTCCCAGAGTTTGAAAATAAAATAAAACATAGTAATTTTGCAAGAAGACTCTTGCTGAGTTACCAAGGCAATGCCAACCCCCTGGATAACTCTGGAAGCAGCAGCAGCAGTAAGTTGGTGCAGGGTGAAGCTGCACAAGTCCCCCAGATCCCTGCGCTCATGGATTCGATCCTCATGCTGCAACTTCTGTTCTCCTCACACATGATCTCTTAGAGCCCCTTTCACCTTCTCTCTGGCTGTTTGAGGAGGCCACAGAAATCCAGTGTTAGTTCCTTTGTGCAGCAACCAAGTGAGTCAGGTCTGCCAAGCTGAGCAAGATCAGAAGCAAAAATCATGGAGGAGAAAGTGAAACCCACCCAACTGGGAATAAATCCCATCTAAAAACACACATGGGGATTTATTTTATGTTTGTAGCTTTTGGGGGGTTTTTTAGTTTTCTTTTTTTTGGTGTTTTTTTTGTGTGTGTGTGTGGTTTTTGTTTGTTTTGATTTTTTCATTGTTGCTGCTGTTTTTTTGTTTTTGTTGCTGTTGGCTTTTTGTTGGGGGTGTTTTTTGGGGGATTTTTTGGTTTGATTGTTTTTTGGGGGGATTTTTAGTTGGGTTTTTTGTTGTTGTTTGTTGTTTTGTTTTGTTTTGTTAAAATCCATCACAATGTTGAAGTTGAATATCCAGAAGTATGGTGATGCTGTCAGGTTTTTAAGAACACATTATGCCAGATGTTTCAGGATTGTATCCCATTATTATTATTATTATTATTATTATTATTATTATTATTATTATTATTATTTAATAAGCTCCCTCAGTCAGACCATTCACAAATAAATAAACCAACAGATTAAAGGCAGAAACAATCCCCCTGAAAGGATGTGCTCCATTTGCTCTGGTCAGGTGTTGCTAATAATAGAAGTATCATGGAGTGACTCCAAGTGCAGCAGGAAGGTTGAATGCACAGGGCAGAGCATTCCCAGCTGGACAGACACTGGAATCGCATCTTCTCCAATTATCACATCCTCCCCAGTTATCACACCCTTTCCAATTAACTGGGCAAGGGAGGAAGCAGCCCCAGGACAGCCTCCCCCAGCAGCAGGGCTTGAACAGCATTCCTGAACTTGTCTTTGGGGAAGGGAGCATTCCCTGGGAACAATTACCTCTCCAAGTGACAGGTGTCATGGTTCTGGCTTCTCTTTTTTTCCTTGCCAAGGTCGGGATTAATACACAGGAAATGTAGGTTTCGAGTTCGGACTTGGATATTTATTAATTCTTATCTATTTACAGACTCACGAGCCACGAGCTCTAACTAGCAAGTAGGAGAAAAGAGGTACAATGGAGTGCTTCTAACTCTTTCCAAGGTTATTTACAAGATAATTACCCAATACCAAGGTGACACCTATATTATTTTTGTTTCTGACCCAATAATGACCACCCAATGCCCACAATGCAGACCTTTTTCACCCAGTTACAGAAAACCGCCCAAACCCATGAAGAAGAAGGAAGAGGGTGAAGAAGGACTTAGACAATGCCCAAAGACCTCCATCTTGACTCACATGTATTACTATATACTAAAATCTTAAATCTAAGTTTTACACCCTGTGAGATCATACAATATTATTCAAGCTATACACTCACAACCCCGCTGCTATCACTCAATCTCAGGAGCCTGTCCCCAGGTCTCAAAGTCAAATGTGGTGCTTTCCTGAGGGTCAGCACCTTTTAACACAGAAAGCCCGAAATTTTCAGCCTCCAACTGACAGTACAACATTTTTTCATTTGCAAATGTGCGTGTAGCAAGCTCAGCTGGCTGCCCTGTGCTCCGGCAGCTTCAGGAAAGCCTCCCTGGCAGGGCACTCTGCTGCCCAGGGATGCCAGCCCACTGCTGGCTCTTTTCCACCTATTTGCTTACTCGTTTCCATCCCAGTTAGCTCTGCGTAGCCTGGAGGAAGTGAACTAGATTCTCTTTCTGGGGCATCATCAAAAGAAATGTTGACAGGACGGCAGACAGTCACATCTGTGTGGCTCTGGTGGCAGCACATGTGTGCTGCTGCGGCTGGCAGAGATTTGGGTTTTCCCTGAGAGCACGGGGGGAAACAAATGCATCCAGTGCCCCCCACTCAGGACCACTGCATGAGCCCTGGCCAGGCATCAGCACTTCCTGTCTGCTTGGAAACAAAAGCATTTGAACTGGGACTAATTAAAGTTCATAAATCCCAGGATACCATTTAAATCATGTTTCGAAACAATCTTTCTCTGAAACAATCTTCAACAGTCTTCCTCCATCAACTGCCAGATTATCAACTGCCATAGGAAAGAGAAGTTTGTGTCTCCTTGGAACAGATTTGTCACCCAGAATATTAAAATATTCAAAGTAATATCCAGTTAACATGCATATTTCCCAAGGCAGAAAATACTTTTCCTGTTTCATAAGGCACCAAATCGACTCTCAGCAATCAAACTTCACTGACAGAAACAAGACTTCATTTTCCATCGCTTGATTTCAAAATATAGTTTTCCAAATAATCTCTCCTTTAGAGCAGATATGATGCCTAACAACAGCTCAGTCCAATGCCATGTCAGGTAAAGCCAGGCTGGCTCCGTGCTGGAACATTCACATGGAAACAACTCCTCTTTTCTGAAACTCCCACCCGAACTGGCCAAAGAAATAGGCACGTGCCAAAGTGGAAGCATCCACTCACATTTATAGGTTTGAATTACATCAAAGTTGTATTTTCCTTATGCACCCCCTGGTTTTAATAATAATTTTAATGAGTTTCTCTTTCACAATATTTGACTTTTTGTCAGTAAGACTTTGGCTGGGGCTGAGGGATATGCTCAGCTTCCAGGTGGTGCCAGCAAACCGCTCCCTCCTGTGGGGTAAAGCAATGATCAGGGATTCCCAGACACACATCCCAGGGAGCTTAGACATTGGATTTCCACATCTAGAAAGGAAATTGCTAATTAGTGCCAAGGGCAGCAAGTTGATGACCTCTGGAGATCTCCACCCAGGGCTGGCGACACAGAGGGGGTTACAGCACTGTCTTTCCACTTGGGGCATGTGAGAGACCTGGGAACTGAGCAGCCACATCATCTCCTCTGGGGATAAACAGGGAGAAATATGGGAATGAATCTGGTGGAAAAGGAGGCAGGTAAATATGTCATATATGAGGGGCAGTGAAATTATTAGGTGGGGAAAAGTCACTTTAGCAGACAAACTTTAGGCTTTGCTAGGATGCAGCATTCCCACCTTTCTACTGGTCATACTCAACTCTGACTTTCCTCCCACCAAGAAATCCACTGGTCTTTGACTGCACATGAAGGTTTATTTTACTTCTGACTCAGCTGGAGTGTAAGCATTCCAAAAGGGTTTATTTCCACGTGCTCAGTGTTAGAACGCAATTCCTCTCACCAGGATTTTTACAACACTGTTTGCTTTTTGTTTTGTTTTATTTATTGAAATTATGTGAGGTTTATTCCACCTGTGCTTTATTGGAAGATCAGCACTGCTAACTGAGAGTCTGTTTCCACTTTTACTGGAAAGGCTTTTCTGAACATTACCTTTGGATTGGCAAATTTTCAGTAATTTGCACTCTCAGCAACACATTGCTATGAAAATTGGATTTGGGCAATGGGCACTCCCTGAGCTCCTTTACTTTCAGTGTAATGGCTTTAGCTGGAAGTTGAGCATACATCATCCTCCCAGCCACTGCTTTCTGCTCAGCACCGGCTGCGGATTTGGGGTCCCGGTCTTTTAACCCTTATTCATGGGAAAATACCATCACTTTGATCGACCTGCAGAGCTTGAGAGTTTAAGCTTCCTTTAAGAGACTGCTGTGAAAATTAGAGAATAATTTTATTGTGCTTAGGTCACAATCTGACCCCTATTTTTTTCCAAATTACTGCTCCATGGTAAAAACCACGCAATGATTTTTTAGGGTTTTCTTTCTGTTCTTGAGCTCCAGATTTGTATCTCTTAAAAGTATCCAGATATGTTAAAGATTGTTTCAGATAAAAAAGAAAGAAGAGAGAAAAGGAATGGTGGATGTTGATGTCGAATCCTAAAAAGAGGGATAAATGTAAATCACTTTCTGCATTCCCACACCACCAAATACCTAGGAATAAATCTCCTCATGGATCCCATGCTGTCACTAAAGGAGAGATCAGAGAGGCGTGTCTGTCTTACCAGAACCCATTTAAAAGTGGAATCTGTCTCTTTAGGCAGCCGAAAGAAAGAAAATGTTCCAAATGATGTTTTCTTAGCTGTCCCCTGCCTTTGGACAGGGTGATATTATTGATGCTCCAAGTCATGGAGCCTGAGGATCCAGGACAACTAGTTCAGCTTTTCAAGTCTCTCACAGCAGTGAGATGTTTTTCTGCCTTAGATTTAATAAGATTAATTAATCTTGGTAGTCATCCCTCAGGAAATATTTGTTAGGAAAAACAAAGAAAAATAACTATGTCCACTTCTGTGGGGAAAGTTCTTCCTGTAAACAAACACACTTGCAAGTAACAGAACTTAATTACTTCTCCCAAAGCCTCTGAAATCCTTGCTTTATCCTTCTGCATAAAAACTCGCTGCTTACAGTAATTTGCAAGAGCTCTGAAGACCTAATTCTGCACACTCCAATTAATAATATTCTAGAGAGACAGAAGATATAAACAGTTTTTCTAAATTAATACTCATGCTTCTCTTCAAGCTTTTAATCAAAGAAGACAGCATGACACCTCCTGAGGCTTGTATGCCATTGTGTTGCCAGTAACATTATATTGTTCTAGTCAAAATGTATTTTATTCCCCTATTCTCATGGTGTTTTCAGCTCCTTATAAATTGCTTCTAGTTATT
Source organism: Donacobius atricapilla (assembly GCA_013397315.1). NCBI lineage: Eukaryota > Metazoa > Chordata > Aves > Passeriformes > Mimidae > Donacobius > Donacobius atricapilla. Next base: position 217,036 of record WBMY01000656.1, on the reverse strand, counting down.
AGTTTTGTCTGTGGTTGGTCTTCAGCTGGGGAGGATGATTTGGCTTTGGAATGGGGTTTTATCCTACATATTTTTTCATCGCTGCTGTAAATTATTTTTTATCAAGGATCTATTTCATGCGTCTTTCCAGGGTAAAATGCCTGCTTTATTTATATCCCTGCGGATATTGTTGTACCCATGTATCTTGGTTTGGAAAGACAGGTGTCTGCTAAGGAAAGCAGGAGCCTCCCTTGAAGATGCAAACCCCTCCCTCCAAATTATTATCATTTTGAAATTAAGGGGCTCTCAGGCAAAGATATGGGAATAGGAATAACAGTTCTTTAATAGGAAAATAAAAATAAAAATGTCGTTGTAAAAAAAAAACAACCAAACAAAAAGAAAAACCCTGACAGAGTCAGAACACAGCCTGGCACCCTGTTGGTCAGGGTGTTGGGAGCAGTCCTGTTGCGTCCTCCTGCAGTGCCAGATGTGGCTCTGTTGGAGCAATGATCCTGTAGAAGGTGCAGTTTTCCTCTGAAGGTGCAGTGGTGCTGAGATGGGTCCGGTCTCCCTCTGGGAATGCAGTGCACGCGGGCTGTGCTGGGTTCTGAATCTCGGGTGTTATCCAGGTGGGAATGCTGGGCTCCTCCCCCTGGGCGGAGCCTCTCCCCATGGATGATGGAATGTTCTCAGCCATGCCGTGAGCCTCGGTGGCCCATGAACAGCAGAGATCCCTGGAGGGAGGACGGGTCCTGGAAGGGATAAAGAACATTGCCCCACCTGGTTTTAACAGAATACATACTTTTGGTTACATCTAGCATTGTAGGGGCCAGGAATCTGGAATTCCTCCAGATGCCAGCAGAGTTTGTGGGACGTATCGGTGGGGGCTCCCACAGACTCTTCCAGAAGGTGTTATTAACAATTTCCCAGGTTTTCTCCATATTGCTGTGACAAATCTCACGCCCCTGGGGTGCATGTGCTGGTAGCAGCTGCAATCCAGTCATTTCTCTCCTCATCAGGACAAAACTTTGCCATCAACATGCCCCAAATAACAGCAGCCACACTGGTGGATACACCATTCTGTAGAGCTTCAGGCCAGCAGCCTTCCCAAAGGAGGAAATATCTCTCCGGTTGCCTTGGATTCCCAGAAATCTCAGGAATGTAGAGTGGTCTCACCAGGTAGAGATTTTAGCAAAGGAAGGGGTGAAACCGTGTCTTCATCATAGCAGGTATTGCCATTTTGGAGAGATTCCTGGCTCGCAAGAGTTTGCAATCTATTCAGGGGCACAGATGAAGATTTTTGAGGAAACCCTGTCAAAAAAGAAAAAAAAAATCCTGAAAAACCCCAGTGCTCTGCCGTATCAGTGATCATAAACAGGAACTCTTGGTTCTGCAGTCAGGTGTCCAGGAGCTTCACCAAGTGAGGTTGCTCTTGCCCCGCTTTCCATTTCATGAGGACATTTTGGACACAAAGATCCTCAGTGGGCTTGAGGGTTGGCATTGGCACATTTTATTTTGTTTCTCTATAGTTGTACACGAGTATGTATATATATAAATACTCAGACAAGCACATATATACATATATTATAGATCTCTCTGCATATATAAATGTGTATAAATTCATACACAAGCACAATGCCAGCTGTGTGCAGCTTCTAAAAACATAATTTATCTGCTTACCTGAATAAAACCAACATTTTCCTCCAGGCAATGCAATCCCTCCTATACAATCTTCATGAATATTCCTGCAAGTGACCTTTTTTTTATTTATGAGAATATTTTTAGAGAAAAAAAAAAAAGAAGCTGATAAACTCTTGGTATCACCATGGATTTTCACAACTATTTCCCCAGAAAGGGTTTCTAGGGGTTCATTGAGAGCTCAAGTGGCAGTGAAGTAAAAATATGTGCAATTTGGCTTCTCAGTAAGGAATTATTGACAGGAGTCCCCAGAAGACACTGAAGTCGAAAGCAGAAAAACCCTTAAAAAAAAATCCAAGGGACACATAAAGGATGGGCCAAAAAGATTGTCCTGATTCTTCTGCTTCATCTCACAGAGTCAAACACACAATGAGTCTGTCTCAGAAATATGAAGATCTTACAGCCTTGATATTTGTGCTGTGAAGCTTAAATATCTTTCTTACCCAACAAAAATGTCAGGGGCACAGAGAAATAAAGTCGTGTTTTAGGCAGCTGCATGTGCAGCTATGGATTACTCTTCTGGAATTTTTCTCTTGCAAAGTTATAAAAAGCCTTGACAAAAAATAAATAGTGAGCTGGTGATTTGTATTTTCCTGAGGTAGGTTAGTTAATTTGGTTTAAATTAGCCTGTGCTAATTCCCTGGATATTGTTTTCTCCTAAATATGTAACATACAATTTATTTCGACAAGTGTGGTAGGTGACGCACAAGGAAACTGCCTTTTTGGAGGGGTTGCTGCTTTTTGGCCTGAGCAGAAAAATATTTGGCTCATAGGGATGGAAACCTTCTCCCAGTCCCACCAGTTCGTTCCTCTTGGGAGGAATGGATTTATTTTCGTGCCTTTTTGTACAGCATAGGTGTGTAGGAAACATTCCCTACTCATGGAAATATTATGGTTTGCCATTGACAAAATAGCAACATGAATTAAAGGTGGTAACAACGCTGTCCTTTGCCAAGGGAACAAATATTTTATTTCCAGTAGAACTGCACCAGGGTCTTTTGTTTGTTTGTTTGTTTGTGGTTTTTGTTTGGGTTTTTTTTTTGGGTTTTTTTGGGTTTTTTTAAGGAAAGAAATTGAGTAAATTTAAACGAATATAATTATTTTAAAGATACTGAAATTTGGGCATTTCAAGAGATTCTTGTGATTTTAAGCATGTGACCTGGTTTTAGTCCTGTTTTTAAGAAGACAAATAATAAGACAATTCAGGTTAGAAAAAGAGATGTCTGCTCTTACAGAAAAGACAACAGGAAATATAAACTTTCAAATGGTCAGTGAAAAGTTAAAATGGGGAATAACAAACATTTTAGTCCACAGTGTTACTTGCTGAGTGATATTCAGTGTACTCTTACCCAGGTCTGTTTGCACTCTTTCTCTGCATTGTGGCCTCTGTTTTTAACATCATCCTCTTGCATTTGAAAGTCTAACAGGACCCATGCAGGCTGAATTGCTTTGCTTCTAGAAGGTAAAGCTGCTTTTCTCACCCACAAGAAGAAAACTCTTCCCCCTTAAGTTATTGATTTCCACTCGCTGGATTCAAAGCTGTTATTCAAGTGGATTCTTTGAGATTTTGCTCCCAGGAGCAATTAAAAATATAAACCCCTGTGACACTCCCCAGCAAAACTCAGACCAAAAGCAGTGGTAGAAACAAAAATCACATATTTTTCACTGGGCTTTGTGTTCTTCCAGGTTGCTCTGTGAGAAAGATGATGTTTTGATAGATGAAATCAATTTTCTCCCAATATTTTAATGACCACAGCTTGCCCTAAATTTGATAGCACGAGAAGAGTTTGATTTCCTGTTGCTGTGGAAGAGGGTGAGGAGCAGAGAGGTCCATAAGGAACCCTGGTGTCACAAGCCACCCTTGGATCATTCTGTTCAAGGGCATTTCCTTTCCAGCGCAGAGAGAAATGAAAGAACATAAAAATCTTTGCCTTCCAACCTGAATTTTCTGCTGTCTCTCTCCCTGCTCTGGCTGTTGCAATGCAATTTCTGGCTGCCTTCGGGTTTGAAGTGTAAAGAGAGTTCAAATGCACACAAACACTTTAATTCTGTCCTGCTCCTGCCTTTCCCAACATCGAGATAAAAATCAAAAATGAGGACTTAGAGGAAAAGATTAAAAGTGAAAAGGATAAAGAAATCACCAAGCAAACTGTGCAGCCTTCCATTGCCTACAAGTGCCACAGCAGAGCTGGACAGAGACAATTTTCAAGGGCATGAAGTGACAGGACACAGGGAATGGCTTCAGACTGAAAAAAGGCATGTTTAGATTAGATTTTAGATGGGATTTTGGGCAGGAATTGTTCCCTGGGAGGGTGGGCAGGCCCTGGCACAGGGTGCCCAGAGCAGCTGTGGCTGCCCCTGGATCCCTGGCAGTGCCCAAGGCCAGGTTGGACACTGGGGCTGGAGCAGCCTGGGACAGTGGGAGGTGTCCCTGCCATGGCTGGGGTGGCGCTGGGGGGGATTTCAGGTCCTTTCCCACCCAAACCCTTCTATAATTCGATGATTCTGTGAGCCCATTTATTTTAAAATAACATACCAGTCACTTAATATTAACTTGGTTCTTGAGGAAAGTACATATCTTCACTGACACCAGTAAAATTTTAAAAAACTGTAATAAAACGTATTTGGGAACTAAAAAACAGTGAACAGATTTTTTTCTGGATGGGGGAATATTTTGTCTTGAATTTATAATAATGATGGATGGATGTTTTTTCCTGAAGAAAATGAAGTTATTGGGACAAAAATAGAAGCTAACAGCATACTTGAATTCAGTATAGTGCAGAGGGGGTAAACCATTGCTAATAATACCTAACTTTTGCACAACAATTAAACCATCATTACTATTGAGTGCAGGGATGGGGAAGCAACAAGAAATGTGCGAAAGGATCAGTATTTTTAAGGTTGCTTGCTTTAGGTGTCCATGCATGAGGAAATCACTCCATGGGCAGAGTTACCTGAGGCATGGTTACTGCTGTGCCAGCAAAGAAAACACCACAAAAAAGCTCATACATATTTATCTTTTTTCCTTTATATTGCACCTCCTGAAAATTTTAAGGGAAGAAACTGATACTCTTTTTCTCTTTTTTTTTTTTTTTAAAAGGAGCTGTCACTGGGAGTGGTTCAAACTTCCTTTCACCCATTTGGTTTTTAATGAAACATATGAAAAAATGACTGAAAAACTATGGGCTTCCTTCATAAATGGTTTGAGGAGGATTTTTTTTAAGAATACAAAGGATGAAGTTATTAACCAAAGATAGGCTTTCCTCTCCAAAAGGAGCTTTTGGAGAGGAAATAGTACTCAATGATATCAAGAGCGCTGCTTGCAAAGGCCTTTTGCTAACTCAGCTGGTGGGGACCCCAGAAGGGTCCTGTACAAAAATAACACAGGGGGCAGTAAAATCTTATTCAGCATTTATCAATTGCTTGACACAAGCTTTGGAAAGGCAGTGCGAAGATGATGTGGCCCGTCCAAATCTGCTTCGTAACTTTGCTGACATAAGTGCCAACAAAGAATACAAAGAAGTGATCCGAGGCTTACTGACCTGAATCCTACCTTGCCTCACATAACAGAGGCCTGCAGTAAAATCAGAGGTGCTCAACACATGGCGACCATGCAAGCAAATATTCTAGGGGAGAAACTTATAAAAGCTCTTGCGAATCAAGCAGAAGCAAAGGATCAGAAACTTGTAAAAGCTCTTGATGCTTTTTTAAGCTCTTGAGCTGAGTGTGTGGGTGCTGTTGGGACACTCCTGGGCCGTGGGGCTCTCCTGGGGTGGGTGACTTTCCTTCAGGGATGGCGGGAGCTGCAGAGGAGCCATCCCAGCACTGCCACAGCCTCTCTGGGGCTCCAGCACAGAGGCAAACCACGGCACATCCCTGCAAATATTTCCGGGCAAGAAACCCAGCAAAGAGTAAACTGAGGCACCTCTAAACGTCACTGACGGGGGCAAGTTGTTTTATTTCATCTCTCCCAGCACAAAGGTGTCCCTGTGAGATACAGATACAGGTAAATTGTTTTATTTCATCTCTCCCAGCACAAAGGTGAGACACAAATACAGGTGTGTGAAAGCCAACACCTCTGCTGCAGCTGGCCTGGCTCATGCTGGCCAATGACCCAGCCCAGGGAACACAGAGATCACAACTCCATGGAATTGTTTTGATTGCAGCATTTGCAGAGAGCTGGACTGCTTCTTCAGCTCGCCTGTCAGAAAATCTGCATGCAGGAGTTTATAATTAAGCAGCTATTATTCTCTACTGCTTGATAATTGCCATATGCTCCTAAATGCTGTTTCTTTCCCCATCTATTGCAAATCTGACTGTGTTGGATTTTTCCACACAGGCTGAAGTCCCCTGTGATTAACCCACTTCTCTCTAAAGATAATCTTTAAGCCTCTGAGGGACCCCAAGTGCCTGAGGGACACGGCTATCTTCAATAAGGTTTAATTTCGTTTAATTTCATTTTTAAAGCATCTCTGACCTTTTTCAACACACAGACCATAAAAATACTTTCCCACATGGATATATCGAATGACATGTCCACCTAGGTTTGCTAATAAAGCTGCACTGCTCTGTTCCTGCTGGCCCCTGGCTATATTAGCTGTCTGCTTGCCTTATTTGTGAGTTATAAATAGCCAAGGACTGCATACTCACTGTCTGGTTACATTGAACAAACTGTGATTTTAATTCTCTCCAACAAGCCTGTCTCCTGACACAGGTCTGTCCTGAATGCTCAGTCTTACCTGTTTTCCTTTATTTTTGCAATTCTTACATAGCTGGGAGATTCTTAAGCAAAATTGGCCTGCTGTAAAATATCCCAACAATTACCAGAGCCACTTAGGGGCATTTTTTCCAATGTTAAGAAGCTGTTTGCTGCAAAGAAAATCTCCACATCATTTGTTATTTTCTGATTTGGTGACATTTTATATACTCAAACAGCACAATTGGAAGTCATCAATTTGTGAGCTGCTTTTCCTGGGTGAGCAGGTACCAAGAAGTTGTGAAATCTTCTCCAGGCCCTGCTGGACAAATTTGCTGCAAATAGAAGGCAACAGGCACTCACTTCCAAAAGCCTCCCAGCCTCAGGCCAGAAATGCTTTACAGGTGATCTTGATGCCTTAAGTTTGAGCTTCCCTGTATTTCAGGTTCAGTCCTGCCCAGGGTGCAGCTCTGAGCTCACACTCAGGGTCACTCAGCTCTGCACACAGCAGGGACACAAAACAAATCCTGCTCCTGCTGCACCACAAGGACAACTTTCAGGCCCAAACACAAAGATAAAAAGAAGAGATAAAACAAGAAGGATGTGACCTCACAACCTGAAGCTGTAATTGGACAATTAAACTCCAATATGCAAATGGACCAAAACTTATAAAAATGTAAGATCTCATGAACGTTTGTCCATTTTGTGACCATTTTGGGCCCATCTAGAGTGTAGCCCTGGCCAGGCTCCTGTACTGCCCAAGATACTTTTACCAAGGGCAAGAGAGGCTTGAGTATCTGTCATGGAAAGGCTTCCTTGGGGCAGCTGATCTTCAGGTGCCAAATCCGAAATCCAGCCTGCAGTGCCTCCCATCTATCAGAGGATTCCAGTTTAGGGAGGTTCATAGAATCACAGAATATCCTGAGCTGGAAGGAACCCACAGGGTCATCCAGTCCCTCACCTATCCCTGCACAGACTCCCCAACAATCCCACCCTGGGCATCCCTGGGAGTGTTCTCCAAACTCCTGGAGCTCTGGCAGCCTCAGGGCCGTGCCTGTTCCCAGGGGAGCCTGGGCAGTACCAGCACCCTCTGGGGAAGAACCTTTCCCTGATCTCCAACCTAAACCTGCCCTGACACAGCTCCAGCTGTTCCCTGGGTGGTGCCACTGGTCACCAGAGAGAAGCTGACACCCCCAAGCACCGCCCTGCCCTTGTCCCGCGGTGCCCAGTGGGACACCTGGTGGGAAATGCCACCCCAGAGGGCTGACAGGACCAAAACCAAACCAGAGAAGGGGCAGAAATCTTCAGAACAAATTGCAGGCATGATTAGTGTGTGCAATGAGTTCGAATGAGCACGTTCCTTGAGGAATTACAGCCTCTGGGGAAATGATTTAAATGTCCACGATGAGCAATGTCTCGCTCTGTGGCTCTGTTGACTTCCATCTTCCCTTCCCTACAGTTACAGTGAGGGTGAGACAGATCAGCTCAAAATTTCCATGTGTTTATACTGGCAGGAACTGCTGCCAGTTTTATCACTTTTATTAAGACTGCTGTAGCATTTGTGTTTTGTTCAGCCACACTTGGAGCAGCCTCACTCAGAGGATCTCCATGAAAGCTTTTCCATGTATTTGTGTGCTTGGCTGCAATCACAACTCACCAATATTTCCAAGGCAGGGCATATGCTGAGTGCAAGAGAGATCTGCTGGACTCCAAAATTGCTTCATACACAAATAAATGAGATTTTTGGCTGTGTAAAGAAGCTATCCACTGTGGTTTTTTGGTGTGAAAATGAATGGGGTTTTGCTGACTGCAAATGTCTTTCCCTATCCAATGACACAACAAATTACAGCTCCTACTAATGCAGGCTGCTCCTTCATTTCCAGCATTATGCCATTATGTCCCATGTTAACATGAAAATAGGATTTTTTTTGTCTCAGAGGTGTTAATGGAAAAGTTAAGTTTGCTGCTTCCTCCTGTTTCACAGAATCCCAGACTGGTTTGGGTTGGAAGGGACTTTACAGACCACCCTGTTCCAGCCCTTCCATGGGCAGGGACACCTTCCACTGGACCAGGTGGCTCAGGGCCACATCCAGCCTTTCCTCACCTTGCTTTATTTATTTTGTCAGTCTCTAATTTGATCCATTCCTTAGAAATAATGGTGTCAGATGTCATTTCTCATGACCAGCTTCTTTCATTTTCTTTGCTGTCAGTTGTTGCAGACAGTTTGCATTTATGCACCAGTTTGATGAAGTAATTTCCATTTTCATACCCTCGTTCACTTTATGAATTTATTTTGTTTCTGCAGTGTTTGTTTGTTTTTATCTCTGAAAAAAAAGGAAGCAGAACTTCCATTAAGTTTGGGCCTTATGTAGATTCTCTCCAAGCTCTAAAGTATGTTTCCTGCATGATAATACAGCTTCTTTCCTTTTCATGGTTACATGCTATAGTGAGATTTTACTGCTTGTATTAAAATCCTTCCCAAAGCCTTTTAAAAAAAATTAACTTTTGTTGCTTCTCATTTTATTCCCTTCCTTAATGACATGGAGCATACAAACACTTTTCTGATTATTCTTTTGTTTTTCCACTCCTTATAAACTACTATTTTTTTCCCCAATACTGCTTTCTAACACAGTTAATCCCCTGGTTAGGCTTGGTGCCTCAGCAGGATGTTCTGCCTTTTTTTTTTAATATTAATTCAGCTGTGGGTATTTATGTACCTGTAATTGAAAAACTCATTAAAATCACCAAGTTATTGTGTTTAATTTCAGCAACTTGCCTACTGCAGCCTGCCCTTCAGAAAATGAAAGCATTCAGACTCTCAGCTAAATTTTTTAACACGTGCTTAGAGGCAGTTTTGACCAAAAGCAATTATGATTTACGTATTGATTGGTTTTTAAAATGTCTAATCCAGGTTTACCAAAGGACTTCTGGGCCTTGCACAACACAGCACATACCAAAAAAGATGCCAACAGCACAAAAAATTTCTGGAAGATTGGGCTGGATATCTTCAGTTACATCCAGAAAAGCCTCCTTGCCTTTAATCTCTCCAAGTGTTTTTTTAATTATTATTGTTGCTATTATTATTATAATTATCACTCTCAGCATCATCATCATCTAAAATATTTCCCCTTCATTTTCAGCTTTTCAGTTGGTTGATTCATGCCCACAAAGGCAGCTGTGTTGCTCCTGGAGATGTGATTTTCCATCTCTGTCCTCGTTGGGCTCCATATGGTGCCACTTCCCAAGGACCACGCCAGGATCCCGGGTGATACAAACAAGCCTTGGCCTGCACAGAGTTTGTATTTCATCCCTGATAATCCCAGGCCTCATTTCCCACCCACATTTTCCACAGGGTGCATCATCGCTGTCCTATTTTTTTTAATTTTTTTTTTTTTTTTTTAGCATGTTCTGCAGTGCAGTCTAAATTTAGGCAACTTGAAAAGCTTCATAAGAAGCTCAGCTTACATGATCAATAGGACCAGACAAAATGTTGTGTACACTTTATAACACCTTTTTTCTGAAGAGTGTCGTTACCTACTGGCATATCCAGGAGCAGGTGAAAGGGACAAACAGAAAGAAAAGTAATGACAACACCCTGTTTAGTGACAGTGGAGAGGAACTCCCACAGGGATCTCCTCTGCAGGCTATTGGACACAAATATTTAATATTATAATTATTTTCTGGCTCAGGTCTCCACTGCTGTGAGGTTCCTCACCCAGGGATGCTCTCACAATAAATTTTCCAGCCTCAAGACTCTATTCCTATCTCTCCTGATGTTTTTCTGTGAAGACCCAGGCAAGTTATGTTTCCTTTTTGTTTTCCACCATTTGTCTGTCCAGCTTTAGAAATGAAGCTGCTGCAGTGTCTTCACGTGGACCTGGAGGTGCTGCTGAAATCCTGCTTTGGAAGATATCTAAGGGGGGTGGAACTAAATGAGCTTTGAGATCCTTTCCAACCCAGGCCATTCTGTAATTCTGTAACAATTCAATAATTCAGTGATTGGGAAAGGGGTATCTTCTGTAATAGTCCCATATATTATCTGCTTGCAACCCATTTGCTGAGAAAAAAACACAATAAAAGTCCATCATAGATATCTGGACTAGGAACAGCTTCCCATGGCTTGAAACTGCTGAATTAAGATCCATAATAGCTGAGAGTGCCTGCAAATGTCCAGGAAGATTTGGAAATTATGCCAAGTAATAGTAACAGGGAGAATAATCAGCATGTGGCTATCTGGATTAATTGCCATTCCCTGGAATAACAGAGATGCCAGGACTGATTGCTCTGATCCCTTTTCTTTCAGCAAACATGAAATTAGGGAGGACATATCTGGGCAAACAAATCAAATCTTGCCACCAGAGGTAAAACCTTTGAGCTGCAGTGACTGGGGAGGTTCTACCTCTCAGCACACCAGTTTGGGGGTTTTAAAGCTTCCCCAACCATTTCCTGCTGTTGTGGGGTGGGGAAAAGCCCAGCAAGTTAATGCATGGTGGCATCCAACCTGTCCCGTGTGTTTTTCGTGTGCCTGTGGCAAACCTCACACCGGAGCAGGGAATGGGCACTCCAGATTGGAAGAAAATCTCAGCACTCACAAGGAAAAGTGGAATCATTACTCTTGCCTGTTGCTTCTGTTTTGTAGCAGTTTCTCTCTGTACACCTTTGCAGGATCTCAAGAACATGCTTTTTGTAAAAACAGTCCTTTTTTTTTCCACAGGCTGCCTGCAAAAAGAGACTTCATTTCATGTTCCAGGCCTTGTTTTGGGTGTTCTCTATTTTCTGCCCTCTAGAAAGTCACTGAAGCCACTGCCATGTCACCTGCTGGGGCTGGGGACACATTTGTACAGCCAGAGGAGAAGGTGTGTCATGTTTTCACTCATCTCAATCCTCCCAGCTGGTCTTGACAAGGACAGCATATCATTAACTTTCACAACTGATCTCATCAAGAAATTATAAATATGCCAAGTCCCAGTAAATTATTTAACCGGGAAACTAATGGGTACAAGTAACTGCTCAAGGGAAAGATGCTGCCTTCATGTTATGGGGGATTCCACTGACATCCTATGTGGGCGAAGGAGATGGATGCTCAGTTGCTTTGGAATGTTATTACTGGGGAAAAAACCCCAAACACATACATGTCCCTGTTAAAACAAAAAAAAAGGCCTGGTTTCCAATGCATCTTCTTTAAAAAGAAATGGTTTTCTTTCACCTGGAAATTCTCAGCCCAAACTAGGACCCGTAAGGAGAATCAAGGAGTAGAGAAACGAGGTATGACTTCTGTGCATAAACAAGGACAGGTTTTGGATGTTTGCTGGGGGAAAAAATGTTATCAACAAATCTGAATCAAGAAAAAAAATGTCAAAAAATTGTGCTGCCTCACATCCAGAGGGCTGGAAAGGAGAGATCCTTGTGTGGGGTGTGTTTATATACAGGGATGGAGGGATAGTTGTGAGCTGACACTGCAGCCCTTACCTCTGCCACCATCAGTTCTTTGCCTCTGGGGCTGAATTCCCAAGAAAAACCTCCAGCCTGCCATTAAATGTAGGATCTGGGTAATTTTAGCTGTAGGGCCCTGCTATTTCCCAGCTGTCTGACTCTTTGGATGGGTGTATATTTATGGCCTCAGCCACTCAGTTCTAAAATATTTCAATTCCCTTCTCTTCGTTTCTGCTGGAATCTGCCAGAGAATTTCCTAATGCCAAGAAATCCGTGTTATAGGCATCACAAGTAATCAGAGGAGCATTCATATGGTTATGTCTCGCTCAGTTATCCCCTTGTACCAGAGAAATAATTGCATAGAAGCAATAAAGAGCGGACAAAAACCGGTGAGGGGCTGTAACCCCAGGAGCACAGCAGTCACTGCAGGGTCAATCGCTGTAAATCGCCCACAGAATGAAAGCTGCTGGCAGGAGTTTTTTACAAAGTCATGGAGAAGTACAAAAGACATTACAAACAGGTATAATGCAGGTAATTTTGAAATCCCATGACATTTATGATGAATTCTTAAAGTATCTGCAAATCAAAGAGTTCTGCAAAGAGTTTCGCTTTTCCCGGGATGCAGAACAGGGAGGTGATTCCAGCCCGCTTTTCCCGGGATGCAGGAGGGACAGGGAAGTGATTCCAGCTTTTCCCGGGACGCAGGAGAGGCAGAGAGGTGGTTCCAGTCCGGGATGCAGGAGGGGCAGGGAAGTGACTCCAGTGGGCTTTTCCCGGAATACGGGACCGGGAGGTGATTCCAGCTTTTCCCGGGATGCGGGACCAGGAGGT
>WBMY01000656.1:187412-204340 GCA_013397315.1 Donacobius atricapilla | reverse complement strand
GCTCTGCCCGGTATGCGTGACCAGGAGGTGATTCCAACCCGCTTTTCCCGGGATGCAGGAGGGGCAGGGAGGTGATTCCAGCCCGCTTTTCCCGGGATGGAGGTCCTGGGAGGTGATTCCAACTTTTCCCGGGATGCATGGGGGGTAGGGAGGTGATTCCAGACGGCTTTTCCCGGGATGCAGGACCGGGAGGCGATTCCATCTTTTCCCGGGATGCAGGATCGGGAGGTGATTCCATCTTTTCCCGGGATGCGGGAGCGGCCGGAGCGCAGCCCGAGGTTGCCCTCGCGTGGCGCTGGCCGGGCAGGCGAGGGGAGGACACGGAAAATGTGAGAACTGGGAGATGCTGCAGGGGCTGGAGCTGGGAAACAGCGGTGGAATGTCACCCAACCCTTCCGAAAGTACTCGGGAGCTTGGGAGCCTGCAGCAAACGCGGCTCGGAGGGGCTGCTCAGAGGCTGGACAGGCAAATTCTGGCAGAGCCCGGCAGTGAAGGCGGAACTCCAGGGATGTCCGGAGAGAGCTGGAGCCCATCAGCAAATCCTGCATCTCTCCCAACCATCCTCCTGCTCCGAGGAGCTCCTGTGTCCATGGAGAGTGGCGTGACAGCAGGACCAGGGCAGGGATTGTCCCCTGGGCTGGCACTGCTGAGGGACCTCCCGTGCTGGGGACAGTCTGGGACACTCCTGACAAGGAATCGAGGGGCTGGAGCGTGTCCAGGGAAGGGAACAGGGCTGGGAAAGGGTCTGGAGCCCCAGGAGGGGCTGAAGGAGATGGGAGAGGGGCTCAGCCTGGAGAAAAGGAGGCTCAGGGGGGACCTTGTGGCTCTGCACAACTCCCTGCCAGGAGGGGACAGCTGGGGGACAGTCGGTTGCCAACAGGCGACAAGAAAGGTTCCATTTGGATATCAGGGAAGATTTCTTCACCAAAATATTTGTCAAGCACCAGAACAGGCCCAGGGCAGTGGTGGAGCCCCCATTCCTGGAGGGATGTGCAGATGTGGCACGTGGGGTCGTGGGTCAGTGCTGGGGGAACGGTTGGACTCACCTTTTTTTTCTTTTTCCCTTGGTCTTTTTCAACCTAAATAACTAAATTCTATGATTTCCTGTTCGGCACTGCAGCACAGGATCTTCAAGGCCTGTTTCCCAGAGCCTAAAAAGACACCCTCCTTTACCAACATACCTCATTAAACATTACCAATTGCTAAGCAAACATTCCTAATTATCAAGTAAACACTGCTGACATATTTCACACAGATAAAGCTATCAAAGCCCTGGAAGGAAATTTCTCCTCTGACAGATGCCTGTGGGGTATCCAGGCACTGTCTGTGAAGTCTGATGCACCTGTTTTACCCCTTGAACACCATCTGATAAAATGAATTACCAGCCTCCTGTAAGCCTAGCAGCTGCCAGCACAGCAGCAAACATGCTCAAATTAATATTAGAGCTGCAGGAAATTCATCTTCAGGGCTTCTAAAGCACTGAATCAACCCAAGGCTCTGTAAGGTGTCATTAGAGTTCAAAATGAACCTTTCCCATTCCATCTGAATGGAACCTATTGAATATATTGATTTAATATCTGTTTATGCTGAACCTTAGGCGCAGCTCAAACACTTTGGGCTTTGAAGGTATATTGGATCTGAATTTTCTCAGCGGTTTTTGTAGCCAGAATTGTAGTCACTTGCACATGTATTTTACATAAAGGGGTATCTATTCCCACTATGAGTTTTATCTAGGTAGCAACAATTTATAAAGTAATTGTCTTTACATGAGAGAATATACTAGCATTTTTTAAATCAATTAATAGGTAAAATTCTGGCCTCACTGAAGGCAACATGAATTTTTCTAACCACTCTCCCTTCTAAGGCAGATCAATCATGTCTTTCAGCAGCTATATTCTCATTAAATCCTGTTACTCACAAACAGATTAGTTTACTCTCATCTTGTACAATATGTAACAGAAATTCATATTATTTGCCTTCATCCTGGAAATATTCCAGGCCGGGGTGGACATGGCATGGAGCAACCTGGTCTGGAGGAAGGTGTCCCTGTCAGAGTTTCACAACCCTGCTTTTCTTCGTGCATATTATCTCGTTACCTCCCTACCTTAGACCTCTCCATCCTCCTGCTGGAACCCTCCAAAAAAACACTTGGAAAACTTTAGCAACACGAAGATGGGTAAATACAGCTCAGCCTGAAAGAGAGTTTCTGTCTTGTGCAGGGTAAGGCTGATCCCTGCAGCCGCAGCAAGGGAACACAGAAAACTCCATGGAGCACGAGCAGGGGTGGCAGAATCCATCTAAAAAGGGTTTTCCACCACAAAGTCTCTCCCAGTTTTTCCCTCAGCCACAGCACCCTGCCTCATTAGAGACAGGAATATTCCCCCAGTGATTTTACGCTTACACCGTGTTTCCTTTTGTTGTGACAACCTCTTCAAATCCTTGGGATTTGCTTTTCAGAATGTTCATATCTTGAATGAAAAATGAAGCAACAACAGAAATCAAACCAAAAGTGCCGTGCACTTTCCCTTTTCAGATGCATCTGTCTGTTGTAAGTTTAGTGCTACTGATCTGGTAGTTATTTTAACTGCTGCTTGGTTTCAGCCCTGTTGATATATTGGTTATTTTTATATATGGGAGGCCATTTGTGTGACCGATTTTGCAATTCATGCTGCCTGCTGAAGGACATCCCTAAAAACAGACCTCAGAGCTGTATTCTCAAGATGAAAGAAATTGGACAGAACTACCTTTCTCAAAAGAGGGAACTCTATTACATTTTTTTTTCCCCTGAATTGCTCGCTCAAGCCAATTGGTTGAGTGATTGGAAGAAATGAAACAGGGAAAAATTGATGGGATTCACGTGTTAGTGTGCAGCATTAAAGCCATTTCTTATCCTTAGCAAACGGGGAGTGTTGGATCAAATTCCAGCATCTGGCCCAAATACAGTCCAAGGGAGAAAATGATTATGCTTATCGTGCCAGCATGGGGTTGGGGGAGGTCAACACAATAGCATCAGAAAAAGCACAACCAAATTGCTCAGGGTTGTTATTTCTGGTTGCCAGTTGCTCAGGCTCCCTGCCCACTGAATAGAGATGCTGCAATAACTCTAATTTCACAGATAACTTGCATTTTAGGGGTCAATATAAAAAAAAAAAATTAAAAAAAAGTCAGGAGCCAGGAAGGAAAATATCAAAGGCTGTCAAGAGAAGAGGCTTTGGTGAGGAGGTTTGTGCAGCTTTGCTGTTTCATACCCTCCTAAGGTATAAAGATGTGACCAAAAGGCATCCTGATGCAGTGAAATCATAGATTCAAATAGATATAATCTGCATGATAAGGACCTACAGTTACAATTCCTCAAGATGCCTGTCCAGGTGTACAGGTGCTTGCCAAAAATCCAGACATGAACATCCCTGGGGCTTGCACACCTTGCTGAACTTGGTCTGTCTGAAGTTTTGGGGAAGACAGGAGCTGTTTCTGTGTGATGCTGAATATTTCTGGCCTTCCTTCTAAACAAATGCATCTGGGCAACATTTATTGATATTATTACCTTCTGGGAGACCAGAACATCTTACAGTGAAAGGTTTCAGAGCGATCCCTCATCTACTGATCAGTGACTTGGAGATTTCTTGAGTCAGATAAAGAGATTACATATTTAAATGACTTTTTTTTTTTTTTAAACATGAATTTGCCCAGAAACTTTGGGGTCTGGGTCCCAGACTGACCACTCAGAGGAAGGAGAATCCCCTTTTTCTTAGTTTAACCTTGCCTTTTGTTTTCATCAGATGCTCCCTAGCTGCTTAGAGAGGTCAGAAATCACAGATTGCTCTGTTATCCCAGGTGACATATAAATACTTCTGTTTGAATTTCTATCCAGCTCAGTGACTGCAATTATTTCTGTCAGATGTGGACCAAAGTAAACAATCCTGCAACAATTTAGAAATTACAGTTGTTTTCCAAATCATAAAAAAAGAAAAGAGCCTTTTTTTATGCCGCCCATCTGGATGCACATGGTACAACATCTGCAGCTCCGAGGGAAGGGTATTGGTTCTTAAAGGCAGACACACAAAATGCCATCCCAAAAAGGCTCTTTTATGTTGTTTTCCTAATTTTCACACAGAGCTGAGTCCATAAAACAAGAGTGGGCTATTCAGATTGAAGGATTTGCACTGGGAGGTGTCCAAGGAAGGATTGCATGTGGCACTCAGTGCTCTGGGCTGGGTGACAAGGTGAGGATCAGGCACAGCTTGGACTTGGTGATCTCAGAGGACTTTTACACCCTAAATGATTCTGTGATTCTATGAAAATTCCAGCTTGTGTCCATCACTGTGGGTTAGACCCAATGACTTGGTACTCAGCCATGCCTCGATTCTTCTTTTGAAAAGAAAAAGATCTGCGGCCGGCAAAGAGAAACATACACAAAAATTGCATAAAGAAACAACACACAAACCCTGACATCAATTACAGAGTCCATTTCCTCCATCCCCTTCCCGCCCAGAAAAGGTCTGTGAGGTGAAAGTTCAGCAGCAGTTTGCACTAAAATGCAAAGATTGATGTGATTCTCCCAGAAAAGTGATTGGTTGTTCAAATACCTGGTTTAAGCAACAGGTACTGTATGGGAGTCACTGTGTATTTTTGACACTGTGCCATTTTTGCTCAATTGTCTACACTTCCTTAAAAGAAGAAGGCATTTTCCTTCAAAATGCAGCTTGACGAGAACATACAAACATACAAGATTAGGTCACTTTGCATTTTATTGAGAAATCAAACAGATATAGGGAATATTCTGCTTTGGAGCAGGGAATAGAAGCCATGCTGGGCTGGTTCTTACAGGGCATTTCTGACATTTTGCTTGAAAGCTACTGATGACAAAATACTAGACCTAAGTTCCAGATCTGACATTTGCACGTTTTCTCAGTGCAGAACTTGCTTTCTCAGGGTCACACGCCACAGCCCCCGGGACAGGGAGCTGTTTGGAGTGGGCTGAGCCAGATGGGGAAATCTCCCGTGGCGGCAGCAGCAGATGGGAACTCAGGAGAGAGATCCCACAGAGACCCTCCATCTCAAACTTCCCTCACTTGCCAGGAGCTCTGGATTTTTGAGACCTGAGCAGATGGTCTGTGAAGCTTCCAGATACAGCAGCTGTAGGGGTTTGAGAAGGAGGTGGGCAGGTTAAAGTTGGTGTGATGGAGATCTGTCCATGGCTGGGAGACATCCCAGCCCTAAGAGCTCCCCGGGTGCCAGTGTCCCGCAGGAAACTCTTCAAGTGCAAATTTGAATCCGGGTGCAGAATTAAACTGGGGCGTGTTTTAAATCTAACCCAAATTGTACTGAAATGATTTGGCATTCCTGTGTGTTTCCATGTGCTCTGGAGAGTTCATTCCCAGAGCTGCCGCCCAGCTTTACCCTGTTCTCAGAGCAGCAATTCCCTTCCACCTGGGCAAAGCATTGCTGTGCTGCAACTCCTCCGCTTTTGCAGGTACCACGCATTTTCCAGGATATTCCAAGTGCTGGGAGCGCTGTAAAAAAACCCACAGTAATTGTGAAATGAAAATCTCTCAGAAATATAGACTAGTTTGGGTTAAAGGGACCTTAAATCCCACCCAGTGCCACCCCTGCCATGGCAGGGACACCTCCCACTGTCCCAGGCTGCTCCAGCCCCAGTGTCCAGCCTGGCCTTGGGCACTGCCAGGGATCCAGGGGCAGCCACAGCTGCTCTGGGCACCCTGTGCCAGGGCCTGCCCACTCTGCCAGGGAACAATTCCTGCCCAAAATCCCATCCAGCCCTGCCCTCTGGCTCTGGAAAGCCATTCCCTGTGTGTCCTGCCGCCGTTTTCGTGGTAATTCATTTTGAAGTGGAGAAGTATCATGGTAAAAGAAAATTAAACAAAATAACCACGAACAGACGAAGAGTAAGAAAAAAAAAACCCACACAAAGAAGAGCGAAAAAAAAAAGAAATAAAAATAAAGAAATAAAAACAAGCAAACAAAACTGAAAAAAATATTTTTTTTCTTCCCGAGCTCCCCCGCATCCCCGGGGCGGTCGCATTCCCGGCACTGCTCTCTCCTGTCTCTAGAGGGCTGCCTTCAACCACGGAAAAGCGGCTGAATCGCCGCTTTTCAGCGCTTTCCTTTCGCCTCCCATCCCAATTTCTGCATCGTCATCAGCAGCTCCTGTGCACGAATTCCTGGCCCCAGCCTGGAGCAGAAATCCTTTGGAAGGAAACCCCTCTGCAGCTCTGATCTTTGGGTTGTCCACCGCTGCACAAGTGACCCAACCATTGGAGGGTCACAGAAATTCTCGTGCGCAGTGGTTTGTGTTTTTTGTTTTTGTTTTGTTTTGTCTTGTTTTGTTTTTTGGGGTTTTTTTGGTTCAAACTAGTGCAAAAGTGCGGGTTGATTATCTGGCTGGGGTTCATTCCACAGCCACCTCGCTGAGAAGGGTTAAATCAGGGACTCTGAGCAGTTTTAGTGACTCAAATGCAGCTCTGATTGTGTTTGTAATATTCAGAAATCGAGGAATGAACGCTCAGGAAGAGTTAAAATAAAGAATTCTGCTGTAAGTGTGTCCTTGTCCAAAGTGCTGCTGCGCTTTACGCCACTGCACAATAAAACAGAAAGCAAATGGATTGCATGAAAGTGCATATTCCATTTCCAAGTGCCACATTTTAAAACTTGAAGTGACAGCTGGTATTTTTAATTGCTCTTTTTTTTTTGGATAGTAGATGTCCCAAGGAATGTAAGTTTCAAGAGTTCAGTGCTTTAAAAAATGAAGTATAAATGAAACTATGTCATTCAGTAAGGGCTTTTACTCCTGAAGCAGTTTGTGTTGAAAACAGTCTTGTTTTGTAAATCAGATGATCAAAAAGAACCTGCTCGGTTTTAAAATAAAACAGAGTCAGCACTTTTTCAATTATGGGGAAAACACAGAGAAAGCTTTTTAATAATTTGCAGCAAGCAAACTCCAGTCTCTAAATATAGGATTAGTACCTGTGCTGATTCAAAGGGAAAGCAAAACCGCTGCACTTGTGTGGAAAACAAATAATTAATCCAAACTTTGAAGACGTTTGGAGGGTTCTCTTTGGGGTAATAAGAGTGTTTAACAGCTCAGAGCCCTTGGCCCCCTCAGCTTTGGCTCGTTGCCCTCAGGTGAGGTCTGGCTGTGTCCAGCATCCAGCCCCATCCCTGTTTACACCAGGGCCTCCTGCACTGCAGGGCTGCAGGAAAATACGGATCCCGTGGGACCCCAAACACGTGCCCCACACACAGACAGGTGCCACCCACCCCTCTGTGCCACCCGCAGAGCCAGAGTGGGCTCGGCTCAAGAGGCCCAAAGACACCCTACAAGCTTGTGAGTAAGAAAAACACCCTTGGGAGCCTTTGGCTCATGGCTGCATTCAAATTCCTAGAGGATAAACCCCCTGTTCCTCTTCTCTGCCCTCCTTCTTTCGACCACGCAGCATTTTTGTTTCTATTGGGTCAAGCGCTTTCTCTTGGCGTACACTGAATTAAAATAATTTTCTTCCTGTGGGTGCTCCCCAGCCCCACCTGAGCCAACTCCCTGAGTCAGGATTATCCTCAGGGTCCCCTCATCCCCGTGGGTGAATCTCACCCGTGCTCCCTCCCCAGGGGTCAGGTCTAATCTCAGAGTCACGAGGCACAGGCAGCGCTATGGAAACCCTGGAAGGATCTTCTTTAGCAAAAAGGCAATGCTTGAATAATAAATTCACACATGCCAGGTAAATATTTTATACACTAGAAATGCAAACAGATTAAATTAATTTACAGCTATTCCATCTATTACATAGCATTTCACTAAGTACCGTGGATGGGATGGTTTACAAGGGGTAAAGAGGTTGCATTTACTAAGCTGCTGTGAAAATTGTATAGGGGAATCAAATGCATTTCCTGGCTTAACTGAACATGAGATACAATTTCTCTAAGTACTGTCACCAGTGTTAAAAATATGCGATGGGATATATCAGTAAGAAGCATCTTCAAAGAGGATTAAAGGTTCAGATGGGTTTTTTTCTTTTGTTTGAGGCAATAATATATTGAATTCTTTTGGACTAATTAAACTTGAAACTGATCCAGCTTGCTGCTTGTTGTTTTTTTTCTTTTTCTTTTTCTTTTTGGGTACAATGCTTCTTACAGTTTATAGCTAATTGGCAGGTGAGCAAGATAAGTAGCACTGAACACCACTTGATGCTGTTACTGCCTAAGGGAGATGGGCAGCCTGTTGTACAGGAAAAGGCTGTTCGACACACACACAGAGATGAACGTAATGAATTTTCACCTGAGGAGATAATGCAGTGACTTAACCCCCCACAAGAAATAAGACCTTGGTGTTCCAGGAAATTTCTTATGGAGGAAGTGTTTCAGAGATGACAGCAAAGCTTCTTTGTGGCCACCTAACCACTAAAAAGCCTGTAGGTCGCTTTGCTTCTTGGTTGAAATTACAGAATCAGAGCACTTGACTTGCATTCAGGCTCGGCTAATCCCCGTGGAGCTTTATCTCCTGTTTGTCATTAGCTGGCTGCATTGACAGCCTCTCCTGCCCGCCCGCCCCAACCAAAACAGCAACAAAAACTCCTTTGCATCAAAGAGAATTCTCTTTCAACTTTGATCACATTTCTCTCGCTGCTCAAGCCTGTTGCTAAGAGAAACTGCGCTGGTGAGGAATGGGGGAGTCATTATTATAATTACTCGTGTTACACCCCAGTGAGAACAAGCCTCTCCCAGCACTCAGGGAATTATCCAGCAGTGCAGGCTTTAATTGATGGAGTTCCTGACAGCCCTGCTGGGCTGGAGCTGCAGGAGAACCCAGCACAGGGGACAGGAGCTGCTGCCAGGCTGGCCTGGACCCCTCTGCCGGGTGAGGGGACGTGCACGGCTCTGCCTGCCCACACTGGGCGTTTATTCCATCTGAGCACTTACTGCAGGGAACTCAGGTGCTAAATTATCTGCGGTGCTGGTGCTTCTCAGCCTCACCTGTCTGCACAGAGCTGATGGTCAAGGCAGGAGAAGAAAATGTCTCTCTTCATGGAAAAATAGGACCCAGCTCTTCTGTCTGTCACTTGTTCCACTGACCTGGCCACATTCCCTGACTGACGCTATTTATGAGTCTGGAATATTTATAAAATCTAAAATATGTAATTAAAAATACTAATAAATACTAAGCCGAGAGGTGGTGCCTTCTGAAGAGACAAGGTAGGCACTTTGACAGCAGCCAGGCCTTGGACCAGGCTGTCATTTGGTTTAGAATGGGATGAGGGGATCTGGAGCACCTTCAGTGTAGCTCTGCACATTGCTTCTGCCACTTCAGAAATTTTAGTTATAGTTCTACTAACTAAACTGTAGTTTAGTTAGTTCTAAAGGAAAAAGAATGATAAAATCCATGCATGCTAAAGCAAGAGACCTTTTTCTTTCATTCCTCAGCATATGAGGAGAACTGCAGCATATACCCTATCATCTGCTGGAGGTGTCATGAAAAATACAAATACATCAGCTGCTGAGATTGCAATGCAGGAGCTGCAATAAATACACATGCAGTGGTGTTGAGAATATCTGCACTCATTTCAGCATAACACTTTCCAAAGTGCCTCGGTATTTCAGAGAGGGGCTTGCTCTGAAGCAGCGGTGCTAAATAAAAGTGTTTTAATTTTTCAGGTGGTACAAGCAGAGTGATTTATCTTTCAGGTGAAAGGATTATCTTTTTCACCTCCTGTGCAAAAGGTAAAAGGTATCCCAACAGGCTCCAGGTGACACGACGTTTACATGGATCACTGCTTAGTCATTCATCCAGCATGGCTGGAAAATGTCAAGTGCAGGGCAAATACCTGCATATGTCGAGACAGAAGAGTTGCACTTGGTCTTTAAGGCCTCTAAAGGATCAGAGGGAAAGGGTGAAACAGAAATAATTTTGACAAATACAGCGGCTCTTCACTGTAAAAACAAAAAGGGGACATTGGGGAAATGTCCTCAAGTTGCACCAGGGGAGGTTTAGATTAGATATGAGGTAAAATTTCTTCACAAAAAGCATTGCAACAGGTTTTTCAGGGAAGTGTTCAGAAAAGGTGTGGGTATGGCACTTGAGCACAAGGTTTGGTGGTGAACATGGTGATGGTGCGGATGGTGGACTCCATGACCCCAGAGGTCTTTCCCAGCCTCAACATTCTATGATCCTGTGGTTCATTAATATGGATTCCCAGTCTCAAACATTCAGGGATGGCAGGGAAATTTTTGCAGATGGCATCCATGGAGCAATGTCTGCAGTACCTTCTTTGGCTTGGGCTTTTCCAGATCCAAGGTTGAAGGAATTGAAGAGAGGAGGAAGAGAAGCAGCTACTGCCCCAGGGGAAAAAAAAAACAAGGATTTCTTTTTTTTCTTTTTTTTTTTTATGTTGGGATTTTTTTAAAAAAAATTTTGAAGATGTAGAGGAACTGCAGTACTTTTATTCCTTGAGTCTCCCAAACCTTTCAGAAATGTTGCCTGAGGGTTTTCTTGCCTGTCTGGGAGCAAGGGAATTGCAGCTGAGTATTGTGTACACACAGAGACGGGATGGGCTTGAGCCATCTCCCTCTGCCATCAGTCAGGGCCTGAGACATTAAACCCTATCCCCACCTAAAGAAATGTTTTCTCTTTGCTTAGAAGGAGAAGGGTTGGCAGCTTTGTAGAACTGGAAGGTTTAGAGATACTTTAAAATATACAGAAATTCTGCTTTGGCTTTACAGCACTTCTGGAGTCAATCAAAATCAAGGGAAGACTGGGAGTCTGAACCCAGCTATTTTCTAGGAGTTACAGCTATTGATTACAATTGCATTGACTACCAGACCATTTAATCTAATGAAATTGTTCTTGAGTGACACTACTGCAATTGAGAAGAAAGTGTAGCCAACTTGGAAGGAAAATTTAAAAGTGTTAGAAGAGGCAAGAGTTAGATTTCAGAGCACAAATGGGTTTGTTTGCACATGTTATACACTGATTGTTTTGTGTTTAGTTGTATTCCTCTAGAAATTGTGTTACTTCACCAGGACTGAGTCCGAATAGAATATTGCTTTTCCTAATATATCTATGACTGAATTCCCATACAATGAATCTATGAAACTATTAGATCCGAATATGGAGTCAAAAATAAATTAGCTATTGAGAGGCAAATATAGCTCTCAGAATCTCTTAGATAATTCTGTTACTTGTGGCTTAATATGAAGAAGGAGGGTTAATTATTTATACCATGCATGGGGTTTGCTAAATGAGAGCTGCAAGATAAGATGAAG
The DNA here is from genome assembly GCA_013397315.1 of Donacobius atricapilla. Classification (NCBI taxonomy): domain Eukaryota; kingdom Metazoa; phylum Chordata; class Aves; order Passeriformes; family Mimidae; genus Donacobius; species Donacobius atricapilla. The sequence continues at coordinate 193,069 of WBMY01000656.1, read as the reverse complement.
TCATAAATTAATGCTTTGTAAATATTGATCTTTACTCAAAGCCAAAAGGAAAGGTGTTTGTGGGATGGAGAAGGGGTAGGCAGCACTGAAACCCAGCAGGTCAAACTCTTTCTGGAGAGCTTCCCATCCCTCAGAGCTATTGATGGAATGGCTGCACTGTGTTCTGGGTTTCCCTATGCCCTTGTCTCACCCTAAAGACACCACCATGTCTGGGTTTTGCCTCAATTCCAAAAAAAAAATACTATTGGAGTTTGAGTTTGGCTGCTGAAAGAGCTCTGCATGTGTGAAGACATTGTCTTGTCATTGTCTGTTGTGTCTGACACAAACCCAGAATCGCTGTTTTAGTTCTGTGAGTTTATTCTTAAATTAACCTTGTCCCTGCTTAATTCATTTTTATCTGCTATTAGACCCCCAAAAGAGAGAAATTGCTTGTTTCCACAAGCTTATATTTGAGTTACCTTTTCCAATTAGATAAGTTTGATAAATTGCTTCAGCTAGCAAGGGTCTTCAGAGGTAGCTTTAGAGAAGGAGCCTTTCTAGTCAGGACAAAGCTGCAAAAGAGAATGGAATGGTTTGGGCTGGAAGGGAACTTAAAATCCACCAGTTCAAACCTGCCTGCTATGGTCAGGAACACCTTCCACTAGAGCAGGCTGCTCATGACTGTCCTCAGACAGCCCTTCCATGATTTTGAATTACGCTGTAATATTTCACTGCGTTTCCCAGTAACGGATCTGTTTAGAAGAGGCTGAAGGCAGATCTGCTATGGAACTGAGGGCTACTGCCTGCAGCAGGCTCCCTCTGAGCCCTCGGAAACACCTGCAAACTCTTCCCCTGTGGCCACAGCAACTTCAACTTTTACCTCTGTCGCTTCTCAAATTTATTTCCTCTTCTTCCCTATTTAAACCCTGAAATTCTGTCCCAGCCATCTTTTGTAACTGCAGCCACCAGGTCTTACCTTGAAGCTCTTGGGTTACCTATTGCCTCAGACCTTCAGCCACTTCACACTTCTGTTGCAGCACTTAATTGTGAGTGTTAATTGATGGACTACAACTGGCTGGAGCGTGAGAGTTCCGCTATTGTGCCAGACAAAAGAATCCAGGTAACTGCAGGCTCCTCTCACTTTACATGCAAGTAGTGCCCGAGCTCTGGGAGACCCGGAGGTGAATTATTGATGGGGAAGGGGCACCTGCCTGGCTTGAGCAGCTCTTAGCATCCAAGCTCGGACAGGAAACACTGGGATGAAAATCAGGGATGAACAACCCTTTGAATAAATTGCAGACAAAAACCCCCTTGGCCAGTGAAGGGTTAAATAACAGGGATAAGTGAGTCACTCCACCCCATCCCCACAGCGCAAGTTTAATAAGCCAAAATCAAAACCATCTAGGCCTGGAGCTTTCTAAGATTTAAGACTTTAAAATATGAAGCACCTCATTATATGTGCCTATTTTCAATAAAAAGGGGAGATAACTGGTGTCACGTCAATGTCTTATCAGTGATATTTGTTTGACTTCTATTTCCAAAGTGCACTGCTTGCTTTTTCTGGTGCTGGAATCAAACTCTTCTGAATTGTACAGTATAAGGAGAGATATCAGCTTTCACCTAAGAACTTTCAAAAGGAGACCCAGTCTGTGCCTCACTCTGCAGAAATAAAGAACTATTGTACAGTAGAGCGTCTAACACTTGCAACATGGCCAATTGACTTCCTTCCTATTAATCAACTACTCTGTTTACCTTCTTCTACAAACCATTTCAAAACCATTAAAACTAAGAGGATTAGCATCACATTTCTGGCAAAAAGCACCTTAATTTCAGCAAATGCTACTTTCACTCTCTGAGGAGATTTTTTGGAAAAAAAAAACCTTGAAAGAATTGGATTCTTTACTGTGGCAAATTCACTGAAACAGGAATAAATTATATCTCCCATGTAAAAAAAAAAGGCTAAGGGAGGGGGGTAAAATGAGGACTAGAGGAGTACAACTCTCTCAATCCAGTGAGAGAGAACTGCAAAAGAATTAAATTACCAAGAATGAAAAAATTTCAAAGCAATCCTGAAACATGAGTCAAGTCTGGACAATTTGAATCAATTGTTCTGCCCTGGCTGCGTTCAAGCAGTTCCTACTTTTGTAGCCTCGATTTCGGAAACATTTGGGAATGGTTCACTTGGTCTGCAAATAATACTGCAGCCAAAAGTCCAAGGCACGAATTCCCATTTTGTTGTGCTCTGGGAATTTGTCTGGCACAGACGAGGAGGTGCCATTTATGTCAATTTAATTTTATTTAGCTTCCAGTCTTGATTGTAAAAGTTTTGCATAGAATTAAAAGGGGGGAAAATATTGTTCCCAATAAATTCCCGTCTCCTGAACATCAAGCAGCATCAGTTTAAATGTTTGCAGCCATGCATTTTCCTTTGTTAAATGGGAGGTTTAAGAGATGTAACAACCAAACACACACCTGAGGAACAAAATTAATCATAAAAGCATACATAGAAACCTAACACCTAAAAGGCACAAACACAAAAAATGCAAGAAAATTATGTATAAGTTAATATAACAGAAAACTTTACCTCTGAAAGGGAGAAAATTGGAACAGAATTTAAATATTTCCGGGAACGTGTCATCGAGCGTCCCGTGGAATGAGAGAACCTGGGGAAGCCTTAATCCAATAAATCATATGAAATACCAACAATTCCAGGCAGGGTAAATAATGATGCCGAGGATGCTGCAGAGGTCTCTGCAGAGGGCTGGAATATGGGGTGCAGGAATCCCTGCAGAAACATCATCAAGAGATACTCTGGGTTTTCCCAGAATGGCCAAAAGGACAGACACGGATGGATCTTAGTTGTGTGTGCAGAGGTACCACAGATTATTCGATAGATTATATTAGATTATTGTTATGTTCCTTCCCTAATATTTTCTAGCAACAGATTTTCTATTTGCATGCTAAATGTCCAAAGAAACACCCAAAATCCCTCTTATAAATAAAAATACTGATTTGGAGCCCTTTAGCTAATTCATGTCGCTATTTTCTCAATACCGTTACTAAATTCTACATTTCTGCCATTTGTTCATAGTATTGAAAAATAACTTTTTTCTCCAGTTTCATTCCATTGTTTGAGCCTGCTGAGCAGAGCAGAGAGTAAGAGGCACTGTTCTGCTTTCTTCATGGCTTGTCTGAAAAAAAAAAAGATTGGTGAAGGAAAAGAAAGAATCCACAGAAATTTTTTTTCTAGTACAGAGCATTGAAGTGTTTTTAAAGTAACACATTTTCAGGGTAGGAAGTGTATTGAAAACAAAGTTTTAAAATAATAATAATATAATAATATAATACCAGTTAAATAATAATATAATAATTTAAATAATATTTTCATTTTGGCCTTTTTTTTTCCCAGCTAGCTCTCTATAACTCATGCTCAGAAATAAGACAACAGTGAGTCCAAAGGGAAGTTGCAGCTTGATACCAGAGGACACCACTTAAAATTCCACTGAATTTCCAAGCCTGTCCTTCTGGTTATATTNTGAAGCACCTCATTATATGTGCCTATTTTCAATAAAAAGGGGAGATAACTGGTGTCACGTCAATGTCTTATCAGTGATATTTGTTTGACTTCTATTTCCAAAGTGCACTGCTTGCTTTTTCTGGTGCTGGAATCAAACTCTTCTGAATTGTACAGTATAAGGAGAGATATCAGCTTTCACCTAAGAACTTTCAAAAGGAGACCCAGTCTGTGCCTCACTCTGCAGAAATAAAGAACTATTGTACAGTAGAGCGTCTAACACTTGCAACATGGCCAATTGACTTCCTTCCTATTAATCAACTACTCTGTTTACCTTCTTCTACAAACCATTTCAAAACCATTAAAACTAAGAGGATTAGCATCACATTTCTGGCAAAAAGCACCTTAATTTCAGCAAATGCTACTTTCACTCTCTGAGGAGATTTTTTGGAAAAAAAAAACCTTGAAAGAATTGGATTCTTTACTGTGGCAAATTCACTGAAACAGGAATAAATTATATCTCCCATGTAAAAAAAAAGGCTAAGGGAGGGGGGTAAAATGAGGACTAGAGGAGTACAACTCTCTCAATCCAGTGAGAGAGAACTGCAAAAGAATTAAATTACCAAGAATGAAAAAATTTCAAAGCAATCCTGAAACATGAGTCAAGTCTGGACAATTTGAATCAATTGTTCTGCCCTGGCTGCGTTCAAGCAGTTCCTACTTTTGTAGCCTCGATTTCGGAAACATTTGGGAATGGTTCACTTGGTCTGCAAATAATACTGCAGCCAAAAGTCCAAGGCACGAATTCCCATTTTGTTGTGCTCTGGGAATTTGTCTGGCACAGACGAGGAGGTGCCATTTATGTCAATTTAATTTTATTTAGCTTCCAGTCTTGATTGTAAAAGTTTTGCATAGAATTAAAAGGGGGGAAAATATTGTTCCCAATAAATTCCCGTCTCCTGAACATCAAGCAGCATCAGTTTAAATGTTTGCAGCCATGCATTTTCCTTTGTTAAATGGGAGGTTTAAGAGATGTAACAACCAAACACACACCTGAGGAACAAAATTAATCATAAAAGCATACATAGAAACCTAACACCTAAAAGGCACAAACACAAAAAATGCAAGAAAATTATGTATAAGTTAATATAACAGAAAACTTTACCTCTGAAAGGGAGAAAATTGGAACAGAATTTAAATATTTCCGGGAACGTGTCATCGAGCGTCCCGTGGAATGAGAGAACCTGGGGAAGCCTTAATCCAATAAATCATATGAAATACCAACAATTCCAGGCAGGGTAAATAATGATGCCGAGGATGCTGCAGAGGTCTCTGCAGAGGGCTGGAATATGGGGTGCAGGAATCCCTGCAGAAACATCATCAAGAGATACTCTGGGTTTTCCCAGAATGGCCAAAAGGACAGACACGGATGGATCTTAGTTGTGTGTGCAGAGGTACCACAGATTATTCGATAGATTATATTAGATTATTGTTATGTTCCTTCCCTAATATTTTCTAGCAACAGATTTTCTATTTGCATGCTAAATGTCCAAAGAAACACCCAAAATCCCTCTTATAAATAAAAATACTGATTTGGAGCCCTTTAGCTAATTCATGTCGCTATTTTCTCAATACCGTTACTAAATTCTACATTTCTGCCATTTGTTCATAGTATTGAAAAATAACTTTTTTCTCCAGTTTCATTCCATTGTTTGAGCCTGCTGAGCAGAGCAGAGAGTAAGAGGCACTGTTCTGCTTTCTTCATGGCTTGTCTGAAAAAAAAAAAGATTGGTGAAGGAAAAGAAAGAATCCACAGAAATTTTTTTTCTAGTACAGAGCATTGAAGTGTTTTTAAAGTAACACATTTTCAGGGTAGGAAGTGTATTGAAAACAAAGTTTTAAANCTTCTCTCCGACAAGATAAATGCTCCTTTATAACTCTTGTCACATCGTCGAGCTGGCATCAGGAAATTAAGATAAAACTTTTTTGCTGGCAGTGCAGTGTTATAGGGCCGCAGCCCTAAACTCCTCACTGCTGGAAAAAGTCTGACTTTGCCAGGGATTTTGGTTGAGCCCAAACCTCACCAAATGGGAGCTTGGAGGAATGATGTTGGTGTTTCTGTATCTTGGGGAAAGGCATTAAAATGAACTGCTCATCTCCTATT
>WBMY01000656.1:91308-182156 GCA_013397315.1 Donacobius atricapilla | reverse complement strand
CACTGAGAGGCTTTCCAGCCTCCCAGTGAAGGTAAAAGGTGGGGGTTCTTTAGATACTGCATGTAACAGATGTGAAGCTGCAGAGCTGAACCTGAAACCACAACACTCTTCACATAGGATGGTTGTGGTTTGCTGTGAGCACCCAGCAGCACCCATGAAAAGCCTTTTTTTCTTTAGGCCAACACTTTGTGCTCTGCTCAGCTGGCTGACCATGCTAAATAATACCTCCTGTTTCTCAGAGGATCAATAAACCATGACTGAAATGTGTTTTGTTTGCTATGGTCTTTAAAACCTTGATAGTTCTCCTTAACTGTATTTTTGTTTACCATGACTGAAGGAACCTTGCCTACATTGCTCACTGCTGGGTGTGCAGTGAGATTATAATTTTTGGAAGCACATTATGCAAGAACAGGGAGTGCCAGTGGGATTCCCTGTCTCCATCCTGGGATTTGGTTTAGTGGAGGAGTTATTCAAGGCAGCTCTCCTCACCCCACCTCCTCAGTGCCCCTTCAGAAAATGTTCTCTCCTTTTGTCATTTTCCCTTCATACTTTCCTGATTGGAGATGTTATTTATGGGCTGTGATCTGCTGTATTTTTGAATTGATTTTGTGTTCAGCTATCGTGAAGCATTCTTGTTGACCAGTACCTCAGGGTGATATATTTTTTTTCTTTACATATCTTCTGACTTACCTTTTCCTCCCTGAGTTTCCTATTCTTTGCCACTTGTTTTCCTATTTGTTCCATAGTGGAGTGGAACATTCAGCCAATCTCCTCAGGAAATAAAACCTCATTAGGAAATTATAAGAACAAAAGCGTATTAATTTTAATGAAACAATTACATTAATTTGCTTATGGCTAGTAATAAAGAATGAGAAAACCTTTTCATTTTGTGCCTTTTCTTTTTCTTTTTTTCTTTTTTTTTTCTTTTCCCTTCCCTGTTGTGCCACTGGCCTGAAATTTCATTCCAAAGCCCCCTGATAAGAGCCCACAGGATTTCTGGGGACATGCTGCTGGCAACCACCAGGAAGATGGATGGTTCTCCATCTGCACTTCCACTGTTCTCCCCAGGAAAAAACTCCCATGGCAGAGAGGTGTGGGTGAGTTGGACGCTGATATAACATCCTTCAGATTACAAATAATGAAGCAGACAGAAATTTTAGGGCCTATAATGTAAAAATCAGATAGTATAGCACGTTTGAGAAATCATCTTGATCCATTTGCTATGGTCAGAACTGCCTCTGACCCGTTACTCATAAGCTGGAAAGCATTTATTAAGGGGTTTAGGCAAACAGATAGGGATTTCAGCTGTTGATGGAATGGGAAATGAGAATTTATACTTCAGGAAACTCACAATCTGCTTTAAGAAACACGAGCACAGAAGCAACAGGAGGTGAGGCTGCTTCTACAGGGCTGTTTCAGCACCAGCATTAGTTCCTCCTCACACCTTGCATGTCTCATTGAAAGCATTATTAAAGACGATCGAACTGTACACTTTGCATTCAAACTGTACATTTTACTCTAGCCAACAGGCAGAATCTTGGAGATTTGCTGTTAATGCCTCTAATTAATAAGGATTGGCGGTGGCAAGTGGCCCATTCAGCAGGATGAGGACGGGTAACTGCTGTCCCTGCCTCATCACAAGGACTTCTGGAAGATGCTGGCTGCTGCATGGCTTGTCAGGGAGCAGAAACGATGTGGAAAATAAACAAAAGAAAGGTGCAGACAGCCTTGTAGAAGGATCAAGTATTTGAAAAGCAGAATTTACACACTTCCTGATGCTCCCCAGGGAGCGAGACCTCTCTGGAGGGTTATAGCATGGTTATTTTCCTCTGATCTTTGTTCTGCCTGACTCAGAGCCGCTTGAGGGACCTCTCCACAGCCCAGCTTGGACCTATGCAGACAAAAATAGCAACAGCAAATTTCTAGGTCACTTCTCTTTGGGTGCCTCAAGACTCTTTTGGATCCTTAATGACAGCCACAAACAGACCTGGCAGGTCTGTGTCTCGTGCAGGAGCTGAACTCCGGGGCTGGCCTGGCTGCTGCAATCCTTCTCTTCAGAGGGAAGCCCCGCTCCTCATCCAGGAGGATGATGGAGCTGATGTTGCAAAACCTCTCTGCTCTCGGCCATCTGAAGATGAAGATCAGCAGTTAATCTGGACAAACAACGTGGATTTTGTTACTCTTGTGGCTGTGTGTTGCTGGTACAGAGGGGGCGGCTCTGTACAGGCCTTCGAGTTTGCTCGGGTTTGGCCTGGGCACGCAGCAGGCGCTGAGAACAGAGGCCACACTCTTCATCCCAGGATTTTTATCATTTTATCAGGTCCTATTTATTTTCAAGCATCTGTTCAACCTTTCATGCAAGATGAAAACAATAGCTTCAGCTGCTTTCTACCTGAGCACTGGAGGAGTTCAAGCTGATACTCACATCAAAGCGCTCGGCATATTTATCATTCCTGATTCCGTAATAAGCAGCGGCGTCTGACAGATGCACAAAAGCACCACAGTTTCCACTTGGACCTTACAATGGCAGCAAAATGACTTCAAACTAGGATTAAAGGCTCGCTCAGGAAATGCTGAGCATTTTCCTTGCTGAATAATTACGATCTCCTCGCAGCTTGGGTTGCTGGCAGTGCCACGCTGTGCCCAGACCTTGGGAGCACAGGGGATGCTTTGGGAGCTGCTGCTGCTGCTAAAGGTTGGCTTTGGTGGGAACAGGAATACACCTATAATTCTTCTCAGGTGCTTTATCAAATGACATGCACTCAGTTTGGTTTGGAATTTTTCAGACATGATAAAGATGCATTTCCTTGCGGGCCTGCCCCAGTCTTATTCTAAGGAATAAGTCACTTTTTTCATTTACCAGAAAGCAAATCTTGCTCTGCAGTTAAAGCTTATGTTTGAAAGAAAAAAAACATACCATAGATAAAGCAAGAACAAAACCTGAATCAATCTATGGTGGTGCAATTCCTCTGTAGTTTGTCTGAGGAATAACTTGTATCAGGGACAGCCCCAAAAGTAAGGAAGTGAGAATATGGAACAACTTGACATTATTTAATACATGGACAACGCTGTTAGAAGAAAGTTATTCAGCTTACTGAGAGAGACGCCTGATCACCCTTACAAGTGTGTCAGATGCCTTTATTTTTTTCTTATCCTTTTTGAACCATCACGTAAATTTTTTATTGGAAATACTGCCTTATGCTATGTGAGAAATCAAAAGCATTGGCCATAAAACTCCAAACACAGCCAGTAACAAGAAAACTCCATGCTTGCTGAGAAATTGCAATTCCATTATGGAAGATTTGCTTGTAGGCAAAGACATTACATGTTTTACTCAAAGTAAGAGTATAGGCACATACTGATTTAAAAAGACAATTAAAATCACTTTAATTAGCGTTAAGTAAGATTTCTTTTTTTGGTGGTTTTACTAAGCAATAATCTCATTTTGGGTTATCAGATGCAGGGAGAGATGCTTCATAAAGAAACTGTTTTGCTTAAAATATGTTTTTGACGTGATTATGGGAATTGGCTAGAATAAAATATTTGGCAAAATTTAAAACATCTTTAATAGCAAGTAGTAATCTCTGCACCACTATGGAGTAGATGCTTGCTTTGGATTGTAGTTTGGAAGCATCTACAAATCAGTAAAATGATAGAACAGAGTCTCTAAATTGATCCTTTCAAGACATAATTTCCATTATGGGCTCATGCCTGGCAAAATTTCTCTCAAACAATAGCATATCAGTATTAGCATGCTCAATTATAGATCTTCCTACAACACCACAGCTACTATGAGTCCCCAAGGGCTAAAATGGCTCTTTTCCAGAAAGCGGTATGTTTTTATGTTTAAATAATCCATAAAGACTGTCCCTGTTGAGAAGTTCAGAAAGACTGTTCTGAATGCTTCATTGCAGGGCTTGGGGCTGTAGGATAGAATGCAAATCCTGGCAGTGGGTCCCTGTTTCAGCTCTGGGTGATGCTTTTGGGGCTTCACTTTGACTGTCAGGATGTGGCTGTGATATACCTGTCATTTTATAGCATGGAGTCCCTCAGTGCAGCTTTAGCAAAGGACTTGAACTCCCTCAAGGAGCCCTGCTCAGAGACACCTGGGGATTCAAGGGTGCTGTGTGTTGGTGGCAGAGCTGGGATAAGCAGTGCCATCTCCAGCAGAGACCAGCTCACATTTCAGTGATGATTTGGTGAGTTCATGGTGATGCTCTGCCCTGTGAAAAATGGGATATTGATAAAAACAGTGCCCTGGTTTGGGGCAGGAATGTGACACACAGACAGCACCTGCACATGGACACGAATTTCCCCAAAGAAATACTCTTGTGTATGTGCCTAAAATTAAAGCACATGCATGCAAAAAATCATAGAATTACAGGGTGGTTCGGGCTGGAAGGGACCTTAAATTCATCTCATTCCACTCTTGTCACTGGCAGGGACACCTTGTCAAACCCTGTCCAGCCTGGCCTTGGACACTGCCAGGGATCCAGGGGCAGCCACAGCTGCTCTGGGCACCCTGCGCCAGGGTTTCACCGCCCCCACAGGGAAGAATTTCTTCCTGATATCCCATCCAACTGTCTTATCTAATGGCCTAATCTATCTGTATCCAATTCCCTGGCAGTGGGAAGCAATTCCCTGTGTCCTGTCACTCCACCCCTTGTCCCAAGTCCCACTCCAGCTCTCCTGGAGCCCCTTTAGGCACTGGAAGGGACTCTGAGATCTCTCCAGAGACTTTTCTTCTCCAGGTGAACAGCCCGAGCTCTCCCAGCCTGGCTCCAGAGCAGACGCAGCCCTTGCAGCATCTTCACGGTCTCCTCTGGACCACTACAACAGGTCCACGTCCTTCAGATGCTGGAAGCCAAGACATGGACACAGCACAGCAGAAGGGGAGAATCCCCTCCCTTGACCTGCTGGTCCCACTGCTCCTGATACAGCCCAGGACATGGTACAAAATTAAAATTAAGCACACACATTAGAAAAATTCTATGGGGCAACATGTGCCCATGTGCTTCAAATGAATCACACACTGAAGTTTTTGCTGACTTGGGTCATTCTGAGTTGCTCAAGGTTAAAGAGCAATTGGACCCCAGGATTCCATAGGACCAGCAGCAGTCCCCAGTCCCATGGCCACCCTTTGCCTCCAACATGAGGCAACTGGAGGCAGAGTCATCAGCTGCATTTGGTAAATACTCTCTCCAGGTTTGGGGTTTTTCTGATGGGCCTAAACAACAACAGAAAAACTCATCCTGATAGATGCTGCTTGTTTTCTGTGAGTTCTTCTTAACTTGCTTAAATTTGCAATTCTAAACAATTCTCTATCATGCTTCCAAATTCCAACCTGATATTAAATTATTAAGGAGGTGTTTTTGAAATATCTTATCTTGACATGTATCTCCTGAGCCAAATGACCTCAGGCACTGTTCCTAATTAATTTGTTAAAGGAAAAAAAAAAAAAAAATGAAGGCAAGAAAAAAAAAAGCTGGCAAGAGGTACAGGCAGTGACCCTTCCCAAAGTCCTCCAGACTGTGCTGAGCTGCTCCCTGCTTGGGGCTGGAGGAGAGGGAGAACAGGTCTGACATTTCCCCAGGGTTTCACCTCCTCCTGCCACCACTCACTGTGCCAGCAGCAGAGAACGGACACTTCACCCATCTGATGCCAGGAGCAAAGGCAATGCTCCCAAGCTCCCACTGGGGCAATAACCAAACATGAAATTAAAAGCTCCTTTTTTAACATTAAAAGCCACTGAAACAAAGAGTCTTTATTTTTTTTTTCTTTTAAACAATATATTCTGAGAGAATGAGAGATTAACTTTGAGGAGTCACTTCCAATCAGAAAGCCACCATTTAATTACAACACACAGGAAATTACAGAGTGAATGGCCGGGACAGTGATAAGAGACTGACACCGGAGGATGACAGGTACTGAAATCCGACCACTTCATCACAAAGCTACTTATCACAAGAGCCTGTCTGGAAGGCTGACAATCTGATTGTACTGTCAACTCAATTCATAATTAATATATTTATCAAATTAATTACTGAAAAAATCTCACTGGTGCTCACCATAAAACAGTGGCTAAATTCATTGCCTGTTGGCTTCGTTTACTGCTAATAACTGTGCTGTCAGTTTAATGAGGGCAGTGAGTGGGCCCTGTTTTAGCTGCATGACAGACAAATTGCCCTCTTATATAGAATGATACAGAGAATTTAAGAGAAGAAAAGAAATATGTCATTGTTTGGTGACAGCCACAATCGGAGCCTTGTCTCGGAAACTTAGCATCAGCTCAAACGTACATGAAAGGGAGGTTGGGAATTCCTTTGTCAGCTAAATAAATACTTTATGAAATCCTGACTGATCCCTTCATCTGAAATGACCTCGCGGCACCGCGTGGAGCTCTCAGTAATTCTCTGTTGATTCCAAAGACCTGAGAGGAGTTTGTTGTTGGACAGCAGGCAGGAATTCTGGTGCGAGCCCAAGCCGTGTGAGTACGGTGTGGATTCCCAGCTCCTGGGCAAGCAGGAGACCCCAGGGATGGCAGGGATGGAGCTGGGGCCTTGTCCAGGCTGGGTGATGCATGGAAGGGGCACGGCCCAACACTCATGGACACCGCACTGCCATAAATGGGACAGAGAACCTATTGTGGTTAATTAACTGCGCATGAGCTAATTGAGGTACCCAGCTCCAGTGAAGTGCTGAGTTGCTCCATCCCATTGCCAAACAGGACTTTGATGACAACAGAGTGATCCATGCCTCCTAAAAGATGCTACTTCCTTGGCTCAGAAGCCAAGGGGCTCAGCAGTGAGATTTCCTGTGGTTAAACTGGGATTTAACTCTGGTTATAATGGGATTTCACACACATCATTGCAATTTGTTCAGCTGATCTGTGCTGCAAGGTGGCAGGGCAAATCCACCAAGAAATGAATGTTTAATGGCAAAAGTCAGAAGAAAGTTGGGGACATTTTTCTCTAATGGCTATTAAATCATGCTGTCAGTTCTGCAAGGTCAGAAAACACAGCTTAATCTGGGATGATCCTCTCTACAGGGTGAAAAAAGGCACCGCCATAGAATGTGTACATTTATTCCCTACATCAAAATCCCGTGCTCTGAAAAGCATTTTGTTGACCCAGCAGCTTGATAACAGTTGGGTTTGTTTTTTTTTAATTACAGCATATAAGCAGTATTAAACTAAATACCAGATAATTTAGACAGTGTTTAGCTGGGTTTTAAAGGCCTAGTGTTTCTTGTTTAATGGAGAAGATGTGGACAAATGGTAGCTCAATGTGATTCTGCTACACAGAGGTTAAGTGATAAAGTTAATGCTGTGAAAAATTTCTGAAGCAAGAATTCACATTAAAATCTATTATGTGTTATAAAGAATATAAACAGCAGTGATCACTGGGGAAAAATATTTGAGGACGGTGAAAAATCCTTGCAGGTTACTTATTATACTGGGTGTATTCAAATCTGTTCATGTGCTGCTTGCAAAAGAGTTAAGATTCCTTAATCTAAAGAGAAGAAGCCCAAGATGATTGAAGGGTTATTTTATTAGGAGGGGGGGAATATCAGATTATTTCCTAACAATGTCCAAATTCTGTGTGATTGGCTCAAATATAGCAATAAAACTGTGAAAATAGTTGGCAATGAGAGCTAAAAAAATAAATCTTCAGCATTGCAAGCACGTTCGCTTTGTGTGTGTGCATGCACAGATATGTATATAAACACATTTTGTCCTTATGTTATTTTCATGCCCAATCTGAAGTACTTTACTTGATGTTGTCACCATCATTTTATATTTTTTAGCTGATTCCTGCCCTCCTTTGGCTCCAGAGATTCCAAGGAGGACCTTGCTACCAACACACAGCAGTGAAACCGCTTGGTTTGAGCCACACTGCGACGAAGATTACAACATAAATCCCAGACCTGCTATTTTTCTTTCATCTGGGCCATACCTAGATCCCAGACTGCGATTACCCCTGCTGGCTGCCCCCCTTCCCTGTGCTCTGGCTTTGAATCCCAGCTCTCCATCCCCGGAGTCTCTTCCCCCCTCCCCGGCCATCCCCTAGGCCGGCAAATTCAATGCTCTCCCTTGTGCCTCGGTGCCGGCAGCAGCAGCAGCAGCAGGGCACAAACGCAGCCAGGAATTGCCCAGGTATCCCCTGCCCTGCTTGACAGCAGCACGATTCCCTGCCCCAGCTCCAGGAGATGCTGGCACCGATGGCTGGGAATGTGGGGAGCTCCACATCTGGAGATACGACCCCATCCCCTTGTCTCTGGCCACCTCTGTCACCTCCAGGACGAGCCTCGCCCTGCTGTGCCCACAGAATGAAAATCCCCCTCTTTCCCAGCTCTGTGTCTTGCTCTGGTTAATGTTTTCAGAGCTCTGATCTGCAGAAATGGGTGCTTTCCATTTCATTTCAGCCCCTGATTTATCAGGGTAACTGCCCACCCTCTGAATTAATAAAGATAAAAGCGCAATTGTACCGGCACCGGGCAACGCTTGAAAAATAAAAGGAAAGGCTCAGTTTGCAGCATTCATCCCTGAGGGATAAGAGTCTGTCTGCAGCAAATGAACTCGGCTAGAAAGGCTGTCCACAAATAATAAAAATGATCAACTCCTTAGAGTTATCTTATCCAGTCATCTCCTGTGAAACATTTGGATCAGATATCCCTTACCTGAGTTATTTTATTTGGCATATAGCACTTTAGGCAAGATTTTCGGGAGGCAAATAGGAAATGAGAGTTGGAAAACATTAATTAAATGTGAATACAACAGCTTAATGGGTTTTATTTTCAGATGAACTGGAGATGACTCTTTGCCATTCACTTCTTAAAACTGAGAGAAGAGATAAAGGAAATGTAGCAAGAAAAGGCGACCAGGGAAAAGATGAAAGATTTGGTAGATTGACAAGACCAAAGTAATTTGATTTGTATTCAGCTTGGACCATTTCACAAATTCCACATATTGCCGCCTTATGGCTGCATATCAATGGCAAGTAAAAGGATACTTGGTTCTTGCAACAGGCACCTTTAAAACTCAAATTATTCTGTTTAAATGCTCTTTTAGAAACGGTTTATACACTTAGTTGAATGGAGTCCTCTCTCCATAAACAAGGTTTCTTCATGTCCCATTGAAATCATCATCTTTGGATTATACTAATTCTAGTTTGTAGTAGTTTATTCTGAAATTTTCCAGGTATAGTCAGAAGGCAAAGAGAGTTTTTCTGAAAAATTCTAATTGGCTGAAAGTAAAAGTCACTTATTCTTTTAGTACCAGATCATTCAAAATATATTGCATTAAAAATGTACTTTTTTCTTTTCTTTTTTTTTTTTTCTCTTTATAGCTCAAAATGTTCCTGCCACTCCCATCCAGCTTTTCTAGAACTCGGTGTCCTGGGGAAAATCTTTTACTTGCCAATACTTGCAGAAAATATTCCATTCTATACACGCAAATGGTCAACAAATACTGATTCTAAGCCATAATGTGTTTTTAAAATGACAAATAATAATTTTTGTCTGGGTGTATGTGTGTGTACAAATGCTCAGTGTTTTTGTCTGGATTTAACTATATGCCTTTTCATTTTCTTCTCCTTGTTTTCATGGAACAGCTTATAACTTTGGAACAGTTATTTCTGCCTGAGGATTACACCTGCAGATCGTCTGAGACCCAGTGATATCCTACCTGTTCAGCTTTTTGCTCTCTAAGCTGGGCAAGGCTCAGAAATGTCACAGATTTTTTTTCTTTTGGTTGTTTCTTTTCACACTGTCTGCCCAATAAGTGAACACAAGGAAATGGAAAGGAATATCAGAGCACGTTTGCAGGTTACGTGAAATATTCCTGGAGTGGCAACAATTATTGTCAGCGGTTTTGCATTAATAGCGGAAAAAAAAAAAAATATTCAGCCATTTGCGTGTTTAAGCTGCCCCTTTTATAAAATGAATTTGCATTATTAGCACAAGCTGTGTTCCCAGTGACATCCCAGCCCAGGAGGGCACAGCACATGTCCCGCTCCCCCTGACATGCCAGCCCTCCCCAGCTGACACAGGGATGTGCAGTTGGGGACAGTTATCTATAGATGGCAATCTTCTTCTGGGCACAGAGCTGAGGTGAAACCAGCTCTCCTTCCCAAACAAAAATAAAACACATCCCTGCGCACATATTTACAAGTAATGAAAAGAAGTTTTTTATCCTGGGGTCATATTGGATGATTTGAAGAAGGCTTCAGGCCTGATTTCGGTCCAGGGAGGCTGTTTTACAAGTCACTAATCTTATATAACAACAGGAAATTGTTAATGTCTGCTAAACTGCTCAGTTATAGCATCTTGTGAAAAGCTGCACTGAACTGGGCCACAAAAACACGACTGTTGTTTCCACAGTGAATGGCCGTGTGTGTTACAGCAGAGTCTTGGGCCCCACACTAAACACATTTTTTAAATGTTGCAGCATTTTTCCTGTTTTCTTATTGGTTTTGCTGGAGAAGGGAAAAAAAAAAAAAAAAGTGGTAGCATTTCTCTGGAAGGGGCGTGAGGAGTTAAAGGCATTCATTCTAATCCACTCGGGTTAAAGCTCCCCAACAGAGGATGGAGGAAGACACAGAATTTGCCCTTCCCCAAAAGAGGAGAGGTTTTGCACTTGTCTCTGGAAGAGAGCACCATGGGATGGATGCTGAGCATCCCTCACCTTCCCCAGAGACTTGAGAGAAGTCCCTGAACACCAGAACCTGTCTACATAAGAGAATTAGGTGTCTGTTAATTGTAAGAGAGGGGATAACAGCAGAAAACGTGGTTGCCTCTCAATCCCAAGCACCTTTCCACAGGTGGCTCTCAGGTACCTGAGAAGACACGGAGCCAGCCACTCCAGGTGTCCAAAGGCTGGCTTTTCATACTGAAATTAATTTTATTTCAAAGAGCATGGTGCTGATGTGCTTAATAGACATGTCAGATACACCTGAAAGAGATTTTGATGCGTGTTTGAGATTGTTATGGCCTTCATTTACCTCTGGGCCTGGGCTAATCCTGATGGGTATGAAATAACCAGCACGGAAAGTGGCACTAAGTTATTGCTGGAAGTGCTGTTAAATGAACCCCCTTCAGCTGGTGGGGTGGGGGCATAAAACACCGATACATCAAATTACCCCAAAACTGGGTAATTAAATGCACAAAGTATCATTGCATATATGAAGTCCTCAGACAACCAAAAGAGGTTAAAGCTTATAGTGGCAATATTCTCAAAGAACAGCAACAAAAAAGCACCTTTGGGATGACCCTGCAGAGAATTTCAGACTCATTTAACAGAGACTGAGGAGCTGCTGTGCTGTCTGTTTTGAAACAAGCCCCAGAGTAGCCCATTTATTTAGAATTCACGAGCTAACACTTTCAGAGCCCACTTCTGATAACTTGCAAAATCTAAAACTCCTCATTAAATGCCAGATAAATTGACTGGCCTGAGGGCAGGATGGGGGAATGGGATATGTGAGCATGAGTCCAGTTTCCTGTAATTAATGAGATCTGAATAAGCAGAACCAATCCAGCCTGAGCGAGAAGAAAATTACTGCACCTAGCAAAGTTCAAATAAGAAATATGTGAACTTTGAAGTAGCTGAACACAAATCAAGATGTTGAGTTTTTATAAAAACCTTTATGAGCTCCAAAATCTGATGTACAATATGTCTCTCTCCTTTTTTTTTTTTTTTCCCTCGTGAACTGGCAATTTAATATTAGGAGGATTCTTTTACGGGTCCCAATTCAGAAGGGTTTTTGAAATGCTTCCTTTTACTTACATACCTCTACCATTTTTCAGCAGCTACTCAAACACAAACTCTTTCCCCATTCTATTCCACCAGATGGAAGAATGCATTTTAGTTTAAGGCGAAACATTTTATTTCATCCAGAATGGCTCCACTTGAAAAATAACATTTCTGAGAATTTGGATGACTTAATCAAATCACTGCATTTTTGTACCTTCATAGAAATTTTCAGAAGTATTATGCACTGGAGTAAAGAAGTTCTTACAAAGTTCACTGTGATATTTCGTTGTCCAAAGTGCCAGAGAAACATTCCTCTGCTGTCCTCCACCCCAACTATTCTGTGATTCTGCCATCCCCTGGCATGGGTCTGAAGCATCTGTGCCAAGCTCCTGGTCCAGGCAGTGGAGTAGAATTGTTCTGAAGTCAAAAACTGAGCTCATCCATGAGCTTTCTATTTGCTTTCCTGATGTATTTTCCACAACTATCTATAATGTCTCTCCCTTTAATAAAATTTATTAGAATTTGAATTTGCTGGAAAGAGCACATCAGGAATTCATCCTCTGGAAAAGGAAGATGAGTGGCCTTAATGTCATAAAATACCAAAAATAAGGACAGCGGGGTTTCTTGCAACTGTTAAAATGCTTCAGTTTTTCCAGTCACTTTAAGAACAGCAAATGAACCTGGAGTTCAGATAGGAACTATTACATCCCCTTGCCTTGTTTTCCTCATCTATAAAGAAACAATTGCAGCAAATATCTGTTTCCATAGCAGGGAAAGGGCAATTTTTAAAATATCAAATCAGGAAAACTGTTCAAAATATTGTATCACTTACACAGTTGCATGAAGCACAACCAGGTTAAAATACCTGGTGCTTGTATTTTTTAATGTACTGGTCAACTTGTTTCACATCTTGCAGCATCTTAGTTATATTCTTCTTCATACTTAAGCACTGACGTAAAGAATAAATGTAGCTCAGAGAAAGTTACGGACTGGAATAGAGAATTCAAAAGAGTTTTTCTTTTAAAGTTTCTCTTTTAAAAGTAGCAATGAAATTCATGTGTTGGAGGGGAGCAGAAATATTGTCTGAGGCTTTGCTCAGGGGAAAAAACCCAAAAAGTAACTTCAATACAACTTAAAAGAAATCACATTTTCCCTGAAAAGCACTTTCTCAAGAGACTATGGTCAACTTCAAGGGTGCCTTTATCAGACATTCCAGGGGGAAAAAACAGGAAGAAGAGCTGCCTGCCCAAGGTAACACAATAGGGGCCTGCAGCAGTCACAGGAGTATCAGTTACCACAAACCAAGCTGTGCAACAAGGAGATTAAGATGTGGATTACCCACCACTTACTATGTGTCATAAAGAAAAGAATAGTTTCAGATGCCAGCTTGACTTAATCTGGTACCGGCGGCCTTTCCTTGAAAGGATTAATGGGCACTTTTTTCTACCTAGGCATTTTTAAAGGGTTTGTCATAATAAAGATTGAGAGGAGCAACAAGTAATGACAGAAACTTCAGCATGAACTATTAAAGGATTTGATAACAAATTATCCATTTCTGAGTCCAACCAAATCACCATTAGCTGTGCCTTGCTTCATTAAGGCAGCATTGTATTCCAATGAAATTCTCTGTGGCGGTGATAGGGGCCCTTCTATCAGGCTCTGTAAACATGAAATCAGCTCAAAATGAGCATTGATTTGGAGAGAACATCTAAGAGCGATTTGTTTCTTTGACAGAGGCTTGTGATGCCATCACTCCTCTTTTGGCATCCCTCTATTTTCTTCTGAACTTTTCCCTGTGACAATCTTGCTGCAGGTGCAAGGAACAAAAAGTGCCAAAATTGTCTCCTGCTTTCCTTGCTGTGTAGTTTTCTAGTTTGCCTTTGTGGTATTATTTAAAGAAAGGCCTCTCCTATCCAGAAATTAGAGTGAAAAAATGGATATTCAGTGAAATGAAGGAAACGCTCCTGAGAAAAAAGAAGGGTGCATGCTACAGGTGATATTTTCCAGCAGGGACTGAAGAGCACGAAGACTCTGAGTTTAGGTGAAGGAGAGAGAGGAGAATCTCACAATACAGGATACATTGAAAATGTAAGATACCCCTCAGAGCAGTTTTCTATAGAGGTGGCATCCAGGGAGGCACCTCCAGGTATAGATCAGAGCCCTAAGAGCATTAGGAATGCCTGTCCTTCAGAAAATGTTGTCCCATTCCCATGTGTCTTCCTTCTTTAGTGGTTTAGTTGCTTTCTCTTCACAGAATCATTTTTTTTCTGTTATTAAGCATTTGTGTCTTCCTCACAGAGTATCAGACTGATCTGTTTAACATGGTCCTGCACCTTTCCAGGTCACATTCCCTCAAACACCAAATTTGGGAGTGCTGCCTACCCTTCTCCTATGTTCATTCTGCCAGAAAGACCCAAAGACTCCCAGCCCCATTTGGTGCTGGTGATTCCTTAACACATTCTGTTCCAGCAGACCAGAAATTCCAGAATTACAAAATTACAATCCATGATGACTTATAGGTTCTGTTCTTTTATGTGCCTATAATTCACAGAAATACAGATATGAAAAAACAGAAAATTGTCCAGCTGTTGTTGACAAGCCAAAGGGGGAAATCCCAAGTAAAATGCTGAAGGAAAGCTTTCCTCTGTTTTAAAATAGTAAATAAACCATATAAATCTTAACAAAAACCTTGGTTTAGTTTAATCCTAAATTGTGCAAGACATTTGAATGAGTCTGTATTGTACTTTCTTTATGCATACAGAGCTGATTTACTAACTTTTACAGATAAAATTTTTAAGTATTTCCTAATTTCAAGCCTGCATCATATGTTAGTTTTTCCTCCTAAAATAGCATAGAATATGTTTAAAGAAATATCTTTTTAAAGTTTTTTTTTTTGTAAGCTTCATGTTGCAAGGAGTGGTTTTGCCTATTAGTTGTGACATCAGACATTTGACTGGCAATTTCTTGCTCAGTCCAGAACTGAGAGAAGAATCCAGGCAACATTTAAAGAGCACCAGAAGAGAAATGTATGTATGTCCATATGTCATGTGTATGTATGTTCATACATTCAAAAAATCACTACAGCATCAGTTCAACAAAGTAGATGAACTTTTTGTGTGCTGACAACTGAGTTTTACGTGATGGGAGCTGATGGAGGTGGAGGCAGCTGGATCAGCTATGGCTGAACCTGGGAGATTGGTATTGCTAAAGCTGGAATGGTTTTTATACTGTAAAAGATCTGCCACTCATTGCCATGCCCCTATGAGTTTAGAAAACAACACAAATAAATGCTGGGTTTATTTTTTTATTTTTTTTTTGTCATTTAGGCAACTGGCTGGATCTCCTCCAGCCCGTTTATGATCAAAATTAAAACCTTCTATTTGGTCAGTTCATAAATATGCTCTAACACTCTCCACTCCGACCTTTGGAAATGCTAATGGTACCTGGAGCACTCGGGGACATCTGAAGGAGATTTGTTTTCATGGGTTGACTTGCAAAAGAGCTGGCCTTGGTTTTTAGCAGTTTTCCCAATATACACATGCAAACCAGCCCAGATCTCATCACATGTCATTTCAAATGTACAGTTTTGTCCTTCCATGCTGAGGGGAACAAGCAAAACAACAAGCTCCTATTCAGAGGTAATTCCGAAGGCAGCTCCGCCGTGTCTCGCTGGCTGCACCCTAACAAGCCTTTCATTCATTGCTGCTCCACACAGCTGAGCTGTTTCTACCTGAGCCGGTGTTACAGACCTTTAATCAAACAAATGTACAAGGAAGCTCAACTACTTAACTGCCCTGCTTGTTCTGTGGGCTGAGATAGTCAAATGCAACAAAAAGAATTTTATTCCGCTCAGGATGAGTACATTTCCTTGCCGTTGTTCCCAACAAAGGGCAGCAGGTACAAATGGCCCCACTATCTGTGTCAGGGAGAAGTGGAGAGCAATTTGTTTCTATTAAACAGGATGGTTCTATTTTTTATTTTGTTGGCTTGGCCTCTCCGCAGCCTGTGCCAATCATGGTCTTTAATCTGAACTGCCCTTGACCATTCCTGCTATGCCACAGAAGAATTCTCTCTTTTTTCCTTTTCCCCCCCCCTCCTTCTTCTCGCACAGGTAATTGTGAGAAAGCAAGTGAAAGCCCCGGGGTATTGGATTCAAAACACAATCCTGCCATTCTCAGAACCGTACAAAGAATAAACTTGAATGCGACATTGAGTCCTCCCCGGCTGCACCTGCTGGAGATCTCCCATCCCCTCCAGTTCATGGTGGGGTCACGGCAGGCTCTGCTCTGCTCTGGTGGCAGCAGAGCTCCTCTGTTTTCAGTTCACAGTGAGATTAGATCGACAATGTTTGACCCGTCTAATTTCGTTTTTGTTTGGTGAAGCAAGGCGAGCCGGGCACTCGGTTAAATGCCGACCAAGCTGGTCCCCTGGAGAATGCTGCTGGGCTCTGTCAGGGACCACTGGCCTGGGGGCATTTGGAAAGGCTACAGATTGAGGTTGCTATCATTTAATGTGACCTCAGAGAATGAGACAAAACTTTCCTGTATGTTCATACACTTCCCTGGGCGCTCCCTTTTTGGGGGACCAAGAGGAAAACCCAACATAAACTGTCTCACATGCAAGGTCTGAACTGTGTAGTGATTTTCCTTTCCTTTCCTTTTCTTAGAAAAGACAGCAGACAAAATGTTGGTTTGGGTCAACACAGAGTGGAGAAGCCATTTTTTATACTCATGATATTGGGACCAGGAATTACATGTGCTGATGTCCCTCTAATGAGGAACTTTTGGTCTCGTCCAGTCCAAGCCATTCCAGAATTCTCTGATTCCAATGAAATTATTTTCTGAATGCAAATCTTGAAAATCCATTAGATACTCACTAATTTGGTGCACAAAATTTGCAGCTGCATCTGCTGCTCTTTCTTGACCATATTGTCTCTGATTGTGAGATAAAAACCAGAGACTTCTGACAAAAAATATGGTTTCTGTGGAGGGGGAATAAAAGGTGGAGCTGAGCAAGTTTCTTACCCTTAAAAATACTGCAAAAGGAGATGTCCTAGCTTAAATTTTTTAGGTAAAAATTCAGGTTAGTTATAATTTTTTCTGAGTATTTTTATCTACCCCTAAGGCAAGAGATAAATGAAGTGTGATAGTACTTTGGAGAGCTTAGGAACTATTTGTAGTGAATAATTTATTCGACAAATTTTACCCTTATTTCAGTTCATGAATTATCTGTGAACTGACTGGTACTTTTACGAATTTATTCATAATTCAGAATTATTCCAGAAATGTTTCTGTCCAAACACATTTTGCTGCAGAGTTTGCCTATGAGCAGATTATTGATTTAGCTATTTGTTATCTGCAGTGTATTACTTGGGGGGGATGAGGGGGAATAATCCTTTTCAAAGGCCCAGAAACTCCTCCTTAAACTGCATTTCAAAGGTTTCAGCTGAGCCAATCGTGCTGTTTGCTGCCTTCCTGGGGTATAAATTAATTTCTGTTTATTTTTGCCATAGCTCTTTATTTGTATGTTTGAAATTGACTAAAATAAACTGGCTTTAGTATCTAATTTGTGACTTTAACCAAAACAAGCACTAAATTTGTTAAAGAAAAGCAAGTATTGTGTTCTAAAGATAAGACAACCCAAAGAGTAGGTGTAGTCCTCTGTCTGGCTATGATTTCCATATGATTTACATATCTACAAAAGTCTGTTATAATCTCCTATTAACCTGTAGCAATGTCCTTGTATTTGGGCTAGTTTTAAGGAGAAAAATGTATTAAAAGGAAAATAGAAAGAAATTTAGTGCAACTACCCTCCTATCACTTCAACTTAGTTTTCTGTGGTTCTAATGCCCTGATTTAATTTGATACAATTACAATAAAAGCTGCAATCGAAGGCGAGTAAATGAATTTTGTGTCAAGAGTGAAATACAATCTGTTAAAATTGGTTTGAAAATACAATTTTAGGTCTAGTACAGCAAGTCCTGACATTTCAGATTAATCTGTCCTATAACAAAATTAATGGCACTCAAAGTTGTTTAAGAATGGCTGTTAACTATACTTACCCTATTCATCACTGGCTCGATCAGTCTAATCCAAGAAGTCACCAGGCTATTAAGTACAGTACATCAGTTCACTTTAAGGACATTTGGATTGGGATTGTTCGAGGGGATCAAATGCCTGCTCACAGAAATAAAAGGTAAATAACCAGAGAAATAAATATCCCTGAAATTGCTGATGTGATGCCCGTAGGTCTGTTTGTCACTGTAGCAAATCTCCCTGCTGAAAAAGACAGTAAAATTAAAAACTGGAGGCACATCTGGATGGATTTATCTGGGTGATCCAAACTTTTAGGACCAGCAGATCTCAGGGGTGTGCCTCCTGCTGCTTCATGCCTTGGAGCTCCTGCCTCTCCCCATGCCAAATCCATGTCACAGTGAGGTTCCCCCTGCTCCTGCCCCACTTCTGCCCCAGCTGGAGCCTGGAAGGAGAAATCAAGCTCTGGTTTCATCCTGCACATCAGATGGGAGGGTCAGAGTGCTGTCCATTACTCTCTGCTTCGCCCCTCGTGTTAGCCTCAAGCCTGCAGCAGTAATTGCAATTTGGGGTCCAAACTGGCCACAAAAAGCTTTGCAAGCAATTAAGGCAGTGCAGAAAGCAGATGGGTTTGGGCTGATTTGGGCAGATGGGTTTGGGCTGATTTGCAGAACTAGAGCTGAGAAGAGCCACAGCAGGTATTGTTCTCTCCATTCCACTCTTAATTTTTTCCCACTTAAAAGTCAGATTAAAAAAGATATGTTGTGGTTTTATGTAAAGTGAAAAAGTTTACTTGAGCCACGATGATTTTGATATGCCTTTATTATAGGGTTTTTTTTAAAGAAAAAAGTAAAACAGGAGTTTTTCACTGGAGATGCAGGGCTTACTGTCCTCCTTTGACAAATATTTTAGATCTGTGAGACCAAGATGAAGTTTTCCCTCTGCTTCATTGAATTTGAACCCCATTCCCTAACAGAGAGAGCTGAACTGGGTGGTTCAGTGCATGCCTGAATAATGCCATGCAGAAAGGAACAGCTCCAATGTTTTGGTCAGTGCAGACACTGCAGATTCCCTAGAACACGTCTGTGAAAGGTGAAAGATGTTTCAAAGACCAGAATGTTAGTTTTCCCTCCACAGGCAAAACTAGAGGCAGTTCCTCTGCTTTTCTCAGGAAGGCCTTGGGATAAAAAATTATATTGTTCTTACTCCACCAAAATTATATTCCTCTTACTCTACCCATTTAGTGACCTTATCTGAGAAACTGACCTGAACCTGTTAATTGTGTAGATTAATTGTGTAGATTAATTGTGTAGATTAATTGTGTAGATTAATTGAAACTGTTTCCTTCAGAGAGTGGAGTGTTCACTTTACTTGAAGGAGACACCCAGTGCTACAATTCTTACTCTTAATCTAAGGAAGTGGTTCATTGTGAATCTCGTTCCACGTGGTGATGAAGAAGCTGCTCACGTTTCATTTGGATTTGTGCCTCTTTTGCTCGGAATTATTTGGGCTTGCATGAATTACGAATTCTCTTTCCCTGCTGTTGGGAATGTGGAAAAACTTCCCCGGGATGGCTGGGACCAATGGGTTTGACTGTCTCTGGACACATATTTTGTGCTGAGCACCTGCCAGGCTCAGACACCTTCTTCCCTCCCCTCCCTCCCGAGTGAGACCATCCCAGGGTTTCCCGCTGCAAACTTTCACAGCTCACAAAGCTGAATTGATTCCCCTTTACTTTTGACACCAAAGGTGATCTCCGCTCCTCCAGGATAAAGTGCTACATTTGCTCACCTAATAGCCATACTTTTTGCCCAAATGTTGCCATTAAAAACTCAGGTCTGGCCATTAGGCTCTTCCTAGAGTAAGGCAGAAGAAAATTCAGGACTAAACCTGAGCGGTAATTACCTCACTGAATGTTCATCCACTCACACATTTTTCATCCACTTTGAAATTGCATTCCCCTATACATTTCCTGTATTCTAATGCCTCTCCTGCAGCTTTTAGCTGGAATCACCAGAGTAATCGGTGTCCTTCGTTACAGTCCAGGCAAGACTAAATGCAGAGCTAACACCCCGCGCTGAAGTGATGTGAATCACATCACCACAAAAAGCCTGACATCTGGGTTTTACCGCATACGCATGTGGGAATGAAAAATTGCTTTTGATACCTCTCTTTCTCTGTTATTTTTATTTAAAAAAAAAAAAAAAAAGAGAGAGAAAGACTAAAAAAAATAACAAAAAAAAAGAAAAGATGAGGGTCTGACCATTACACAGAGATTTTCCTGGCAGAGGAAATGCCAGCCTGGTACCTGCCTGGGTCTGACACACAGAAGCAAATGCAAACTTTCAAAGGGCAAGTGTGAATTTTGATGCTAAATGGGGAGGAATTATAACACCTCTTTTCTAAGTGGACAGTATCATTGCCTTTGAAAGAACACAGCAATCCAGCGAATGTGGGGATCCAGCTGGGAAGTTTTCCTTCTGTTTTAATAAGAACAACAGAATGTAAATATGCATCTTTTATTCAGGCGCAGAAAGAAAAAAATCAGGCACAGAAGAAAGCCAGGGTGTTAAAAAAGGAGCAGTAGAAGCCCAAAGCTGCACCACTGAAGGGTTACTGTCATGAATTTGTCTTTACAAGAAATAATTGTGAGATTTGCCTCTTTTACTGAGGAGTTTTTCCTTACTGTACTGATTTCTGTCTGCTGCAGAACAAGCAGGAGCTTGGGACTGATGTTTCCATGATGTTCATGTTCCTTTATAAGCTTGAGTTCACTTCTGCACCTAAACACCTTTTATAAACACAAACCAGCCCATAACAAATGAGTATTTGTTTCCACTTCAGATAATCTATCCATCAACAGTTTTAGGACAACAGCAGTGAAGATTTAAATGGTAGAAAATAAATAAATCCCATTTACTAGCAGCTGAATTTTTCATGGAATGTTGGTATTAAATATTAACTGTATGGAATGTTTCTGTTTCAGCTTCTGAAAGAGCATGGAAATTGGTTTGCAAGAGAATTGTTTTAGTTACACACACTCCTAAGA
The DNA here is from genome assembly GCA_013397315.1 of Donacobius atricapilla. NCBI lineage: Eukaryota > Metazoa > Chordata > Aves > Passeriformes > Mimidae > Donacobius > Donacobius atricapilla. Next base: position 161,326 of record WBMY01000656.1, on the reverse strand, counting down.
CACAGAGTGTTTGGGATCTTTTATTGCCATTTTAAAGTGAAGATGCATGGAGACAAATTTACCTGAAAGGCACCAAAGAAAAGGGCAAACAATAATATTTATTGGCATAGCAAAATCATATTTTCTATTAGGCCTGTGTCAAATTAAATAGACATTTATGGATTTGGCGTTTTTAAAAATGCATTTATTATTTTAAAAGAAGTAAATCTCATTAACAGTCAAGGCAATTCCTGTTGCTCTTCCCACACATGATTTGTAGTGACTCACACACCAGGCAACACTCAGGATCAAGGTTGGGAATCCAGCTTCCAGGGGAGCTTCTCAAACCTCTCTAACTGATGATCTACTGAAAATGTGACACTGGGTTATGCAAAAGGTGGGGACTGGTGCCACGTTATGCAAAATATTCCAACTCAAAAGAAATCCAGAGATCATAAAGCCCCTGATATCAACCTTTGGTGCCAGTCATCATCAGTGCACCTCTGGGCCAAAGGAGCTCTCCATTCCTTGCAGAAATGTGAATAATTTGGTCACTGTTCTATGTTCTCCTGCAAGTTCCTACTGAGATTTTTCATTAGACAGTATATGAACCTTGTGAGCTGTAAATTAAGCATGAGAACAGCTTGGCTGGCAGCATGCAGGACAGCCAGGGCCAGGCCTGTGCCCTCAGATCAAACCAGATATAATTTCTCTGCTGTCACGACACTTCTGCTGTTGTTTTCCTCCCAGTGCAAATCCCACCTGCCTGCTTGCCCATCCTTCTACAGTCCTCGGCCACTGCCAGATTTGCATTTTTATCTTTCAGCAGAAGGGACAAATGGAGCTGCTGATTTAAGTTTTGCTAACTGCCTCTGCTTTAATGCTTCCACAATAATTTCCATTGGGCAAGTGCATTCTCCAAAGAAAGCAAAGAGGGGAAATGTGTTGCTGCATCAGTGCACCACAGCTGGATGTGACTTTTTATTTTCAAGTGGATGATGGCCGGGAGCATGACTGGCAAGTGCCTTGGTGGCATCCACGGGAGCCTGTGGATGCTGGGGAGCTCTGCCAGCAAACACCACCCCAGGAAGAAGCCTTTGGACTTCATTCCTGATCCATTACTCTGGATTCCTGCCAGTCTCATGCACCCATACGAGGTGCCAGTGCCAGGGAACAGCAAATCAAGGCTGGCCTTGGCTGCTGAGTGTTGTGCCACGACAGGAAATTCCATATCGCTCTATCCTTCATGTAAAATTTATGGGTTTAGCTGTTTGCGGTAAATGTTGAGATCTGAGGCTCTCTCTGGACAGGAGCCAGGCTGGATTTTTTAACTGGTAGGAGTGGACAAGCATAAAATATTTTTTTCTGGCTGTAACTTGGACGCAGCTGCAGTCCTGGGTCTCCTGCTGCATCTCAAGTGAGGAGATAACGGAAAGACAGCTAAAATCCATTCCACTAAAATCTTAAATGGTTTCAATGAAGCCTTTAAAAACAGCACATACTAATTTAAAGAGCTGTGAGGATGGTCAAAAAAGCTGACCCCAACATCAGAAGAAATGGGAGCTCAATGGAAATCCTTCTTCAGGAAAACTCATAGAAATGTAGTGAACATTGAAAATATTGGAAATGCAGCTTTGTGATCACCTTGGTGACAGGGACCTTCGCACAATAATTCAAAACATGTTTTAAAACACAAAATCACATAAACACACAACAGAAAATCCCGAAATAAACTGGAGGAATCACAGTTACAGGGCCTGAGCCCAGATTTTAGAATGCAATATTGATGCAAGCCACACAGGAATGGTACTGGGCTATTGTTAACACATAAGAACAATGCAATTTAAGCCAGGCTTAAAACAGCCTCAGTTGAACAGTGTTCTTATTCCAGTGTCAGGTTTCACAGGCAATGACTTTGATGTGTCATTTTTCTTACTCCACAGAGATGTTCTGTTCCTTGAGGAGGAAACAAAGGCCTTTGCTTTGCCAAGTTATCTGCGTCAAAAAATAGCAAAACTTCATAAAACATCTGGTTCTCTCTGTTTTGCAGGATTCTTATTTGGTCACTGACTGAACTCTTATGGTCCAATTAATTAAATTAATGGCTATCTCATAAATTTAAAAAATATATACCCCTTGTCCTTAAACCCTGAATCCCAGCTGGGAACCTGAAAGGCGTGAAATACAAAGTAATCATCTCACATCAACAGAAACTGATCTTAAAGCTGTAATTACATGATAAATGTCTTTATGACACACGGCCACTATTTGGTCATGCCCTAGAGACAAATGCTAAGAGCCAAGAGGATGGGGAGGGGGGAGGAAAGGTACCTGGTAGCCAATCCCTTCACCCTGTTTGCAATTTCATTGGCTTTCTTTCAATGACCTGAGACTTCCAAGAGCATGATAGATATTTCCTAAATATTTTACATTCAGGTAATTACAGTAGTATATGGATTTGCTAGTCAGCTTAGAGGAGACCAATTAATTGCTTCAAATCATGGTGTAAGAGATGAGCTTGCAGCAGGAGAAGGGTCACATCTTAATAAAATAGGCAGAGCTGAGTGCATGTGACTAAAATCTGTCTCATGCAAGTTTACCATAGACTGGCCACCTCTACAGTATTTGTTTAGGTAAAATCTTTCTATGTTTGGATGTTTACTTGAGTTAGAGGCATTGACTTAGGCCTTAAATTTCTGCAGTTTGCTGCTGGCCAAGCACCAGAGTAGAACAATTTTACATCATATTTTATTTCACTACAGCATCCTTTATTTCATTATCTTTGCCCAGGATTTCAACAGCACGACTCAATTCTGAGTTTAATTTTTTTTCTGCTCTGCTAAGGTACTAAACAGACACACCCCTATAAAAACACCAGTCAAAGCAGTTTGGGGGCTATATTCTCTGTTCTAAACAGTGCAAAACTCCCCACAAAATCCAGTTTTGTACTTCCCAAGAAATACAAAAACGCTCATTCAAAAATACTCAAATTACTGGTGTTTTTCCCACTGAAGAAGTAACATCTCTAGTTTTAAGAACTGATGAGGATATGGGAAGCTGAAATTCTCAAGGCTTGCAAATTTCTTTCATCCTAAAAAGTGGGATGGAAATCTCTTTCAAAGTATTTTTTTATATCTCCCAAGCCCACAGAAAACATGTATTTATTTTTCCCTGTCAGGTTGTAAGCAAAAAGTCACATTTTCAAACATACCTGAGTTACAGTGGAGCTGAAGTGAATAGTGCAGAATTAAAATGCTCCTGTTAAAGCATCAGCACTGCACTCACATGCCTCTCTACTTCTATTAATTTCTGCATCATAGGCAGATGCTAATTTTGATTGGAAAACAAGGCAACATGAAGATTTTTGCCTTCTTTATCACCCCAGTAAATCTAGCTGAGCTGCATCACAAAGCAATTCTGAGTTAGCTGTACCAAATCATAGCAATGCCATATTTCTGTAGCTTCACCTAACTCATTTTCAAATATGCCTTGAAAACTGTTTTTGCAGCAGTTGTTTCTCTGAAGCCATTAGATCTTACTTAGTGCCAGTAATCGATGGTGCTTCTCAAGGTTAATGACAAAGGTAACTTCTGGTTTTTGATGTTCACATGACTTCTGCTATTGACTCCAGAAGGAGTCTATCTCAGGACTGAAGCTGGCATTCAGAAAGGAGCAACAAAGAACCAGGTTAATCATTAATCAGCATAGAAATGTAGTTACTTTGATGTGAAATGCTATTCCATAAAAAATTCCACCAAGAGATCCCTCCTCCTGCATTACTTGAATGCTAGCTCTTTTTAACTTGTCTCACTCAAAAGTAAATTTGCTACCTGTTTAAAAGAAATATATACTTGTGCAGCTTTTGAAGCAATTTTAAAACAGGTTTGAAAAAGAATGGGCTCTTGCTAAATGCTTATTCACATGGAGCAGACAAAAAAGGAGGGATCACATTTTATTGTTTTACAGTGGGACAAATACAGATATAAAACGGCATGCAAAGTATCCTGGATAATCACCCGGCTTTCAACAATCCCTTGGGCATTTGCATTCTGTCACAGAAGGAAAGCAAGGACACAAGGACTGGGACAGGCTCCGGGCAGGTGGGAGCCCATCTTGGCTCTGGTGGGAGCATCCCTGGTGCAAAATGTGCTTGGGGGAGTTCTTGCCCAAACTGTCCTTCCAGAAGCCTAAAGCATGACTTTAAAACAAAAGGAAAAAGTTTTGAGTGCTATTTTAGGAAGGAATTCCTCTCTGTGAGGGTGGGCAGGCCCTGGCACAGGGTGCCCAGAGCAGCTGTGGCTGCCCCTGGATCCCTGGCAGTGCCCAAGGCCAGGCTGGACACTGGGGCTGGAGCAGCCTGGGACAGTGGGAGGTGTCCCTGCCACGGCTGGGGTGGCACTGGGGGGGATTTAAGCTCCATTCTGGCCCAAAACCATTCCATGATTCCATGAGGACAGCGAGTTTAACAGACTTCAGCTAATAAAAACTTATTCAATGTAAAATGCACCCAACACTTTTTTTTTGTTTTGTTTTGTTTTGGTTTGGTTTGGTTTTTTTGGAGTTTCTGAAAGGAATCTCGTGACACTAAGGACGACAACAAAAAGGTTTTTGCAGAGCCAAAGATCAGAGAGGGCACTGGAGAAAATGCAAAACAGCTTCAGGTAGTGAGGCAACACTGCCTGAATGCATTAAGTGTCTCTTCACCTAAGCTCTTGCTTAATTTTTAGCCTGTGAGGAGTTTTGCATGCTCAAGGTTAAAATAAGTGACAAATTGCTTTGTGGAATAGCAGCTGGAATTCAGGAAAGAAACCAAGTGTGACAATAGGATCTATAATACAGTTATAAAAATACATAGGTGCAATAAAATGCAAATTTGAGGTATACAACAAACGGAGCACCCGAACCGTTCATCTCAGCATCGTGTTCTTTGTGGAGAGATGAGGATGTGGAGTGGAATCAGCTTTTATATAACCTCAATCTCAAAGAGCCTTCCTAATATCAAATGCATAAATTAGGGTGGCGTTTTTTTCACTAACAGTCTCTGAGAAAGCTGCAGTTTTAATGCAAATGAGTCCCAAAGAGACAAAGAGAAAATAAATATTTGTTTTTTGTGCAGTGATCCTGTTAGGTGTTATCTGCTGTGACCCTCCCCTAGCCTCACCATCAGATATCCATGCAAACAGGGCCATTAGAAATGAGCAGCTTTTCTTTGAAATTAAATATAGATTTGCCTGAAATTTTCCTTATCTCTTTACATTTACATTTCTAACAATACCCGTGTATTATTGCTGGGCTCACCAGTAAAATTCAAAGAGGTCATTAATGAAAACTTGTTCTCATATAAAGAATTTTAGTGAATTGTTTTGTGAAGAAAATTCGGCTGGTTTCTTGCACTCTGTAATTGCTTCCTTTGGCCATCTGCTAAGCAGGGGAATCCTGGAGTCCACTGAAGTATTTTTTCATTCACAAACTATTGGAAGCACTAAATGAGAGTGTTCATATCTTGTCTATATTGCCTGTGCCCTCCTCAGAGGTGAAGATGCAGTACAAGTTAATCTACATTTCACTGGCATTATCCTAAGCACTGAAGCTTCTTCTCTGTCCTGTTCCTGCGGATGTTTTTTGTGACCACGGATCTCTGTACCTGCTCTGCTGCACTTCCCCATTGCCCTGCCCCTGCTGAAGAGCTGGGAAATTACAAACTCCCCTTCTGACTTCCTGCCAAGCCTCTCAGGTGCAGAACGTTTGGGGTGTATGGAGGATGGGGAGTGTGTCCTAGAAGCGAAGAGGAAATTGGATGCCACCTCCAAGTACCATGCAAACCTTTATTTGTTTTTCAGCATTTATGGATGTTTAATTACCAGCGTGTTTGAGATCAGGTATGAAGTCACATTAATAGAGCTTTTGTCTGGGAGTGTGTGCATCAATGTGAGTTAAAGGTGTTCTTGTGACTGTGAATACTAATGAACAGTAAGTAGGAGGTGAAAACCTTTCAAGAGACAGGCAGCCCAAACGCCGGAAATGCAGAACTTGGATTAAAATAAACAAATATTCTAAAAACAGAGATAACAAAGTGGTTGAGTATCAGCTAGTAATTTTCTGTGGGGCACTTTAATAGTCCAAAGAACAGTTTTTAATCATCTGTGAACAAGATTTCAGTGAGCTGGAAATTTAGACACATAATGGCTGAAAGAGGGAGCTAATGGAGGGACTAGAAAGACCTGACAAGCACGCAGAGAAATTGTTGAAGATCCAATTTTAAGCTGGGTTGGAAATGAATTAAATGGCACCCGTTCCAGTTCCCATACATTCCCTTCAGTCTCAAGGAGAGCACAGCTTCCCAGACAGCCCATTGTGCTCTTTCACAGGTGAAGTGGCTGGATCCCAGCCCTCTCAGGCCAAGTGGGAAAGCACTGGAGATTTCCCCTGTGCTGACGGGGCTGTGGCGTGTGCAGCCGAAGGCTCCCCTGCTCCTGCCATCCTCACAGCCCTTTTCCACCGGGAGCCTGAAAGCATTGAAGCAAAGATTGCCATTTCTTTTAGTGGAGGGCCCACAGAAGTGACAAAACGTTTTCGAAGCACTGCCAACTTTGGGACGCATCCTTCCCGAGCGCAAGGCCAGCACTTCCGAAAGGGCTGCGGGCTATTCTAGGATCTGACCTTTCACTGCAAGGAGAAATTTGGCTGCTGCAGCAAAGGCAGAAGCATCTCTTTTGTTGGGCACTAGATGGGCTGCCTGTGTGCCTGTCACCTCGCAGGCTCCAGGCTTTCACGAGGAAAGCGTCCCTCGGGTTTTATTTCCACCTCCTGAGGTGTTAAGGAAGGAGAGCCTGCTCCTGCCCCCCATGGGAGCAGGGAAAGGAACTCCTCGACTGGATTGGGAACGCATTCAAGTAATGAATCAGGTGGTTTTGGTGGAAATTTGCAATTCAAAGGCTGCCATTAGAAAAGTAGCATTTGAAACTGTGTTGCTGTGTTATGCCTCATGTAGATCAGTATCAAATTAAATTTCCCTATTGTACCTCTTATGTTGTTAATACAAAGCAGGGAGTGTTGTTTGCCTCATCTCCATCCTTCTAACTGCAACATCCTTTTCAGTTTAAGCTATACAGAAGTGAATCATTATTGAGGCCTTCTGTTTACCATCTTTAGAAGATTTAATTTATCCCAATAAACATTGTGAAGCAGACCTTTTGCATTTGCAATGACATATAATTTACTTGGAACAAATGCTTTGGGTTCAGTATAAAGACCATTCATCAGGCAAATCTGAATCAGAGGCAGCTTAGAAAAAGAATCCTTTGTCTAATTGTTTTCCATCACAAACAACATGTGGGAAGGAGATTTAGGCAATATTTTCAAACATTATAAGCTACATAATTATTGTCCTCGGCAAACCTGGTGATAGTTTTTGCAATCACAATTGCACTTTATCTGTCTAATCACCTATTCACTGTGACCAATTACAGACTTGGCATTGATGAGGAGGCGTTTAATAATATTAAATACAAAACCCTAGATTTGAATAATGTTGAGTTTATGACACAAACCAACAAAAGCCAGGAAATTCAAAGGCGAGGTTTACGCTCCATCCTTAATTCATGGCATTCTGCCGAGGCATAAGAGCACATATGAGCACTGCAGAGCCCTCCACTACACAAAGATCATTGCAGTGCTGAGTTACAAAGGAATAATAAAGTCTTGAGATTAATTTTTAATGTTTAAGTCTTTTGCAGATTTACCACGAAGCTGCAATGATCTTCTTGTTATGTGTTATGCTTGCAGAGCTTTTATTTACTCTGTGAACTTTTTGTGGGAAAGGAGATAAAGCCTGGTGTTTTCCATGTCCATTTCATACCACTGTCCTGGCACAAAAGAAAAGGTCAATAAAACTGGGGGTTCTCCCTTATTTTGCTCCCAACTGCTTCTACTGATGCAAGTTTTTGTCTGCAAAAGTCCAGTGCTCTGTCAGAGAAAAGAATGAAGCTGATACACAGGAAGTTCTCTTGGCTGTAAATTAGAGGAGTTTTGAGGCTGCTCTGTATTTAACCAAGCTGAAGTTAATTTCTGGCTACCTTGAGCAAATAAATTGAAGGAGAGGATGCAGCAGCATCGCCTCTACATCCTCCTGCCACAGATTCAATCCAGTTTGCCTGCAGCTGGGAGTAGGTCACACTATTTCCCTAGGTCTTTACTGAGCATATGATGTCAAAATAATGTAGAAAATATATTTTTATCTGTGTTATTCTCAATAAAGGTGCCTCTTTTTCATAGCTCATAGTGTACAGAGACTGTCTTGTTCTAAGTTTTCAGTTTCATTGTAGGAAATACAATGGATCTCAGAGAGCTATGTTGTGAAATCAAGGAAATAATCTATTGTGATCCTGTTAAGATCCCTTTACTAATTTTATACCATTTATTTGTTTTGCTGGAAACTAAAATGGCATCTTGAAAGGCTGCAAGACCTGCACATCACCATGATTTTAAAGCCAGATCTTGCCTTGATAAAATGGCTCCAAAGCAGCTGTTCTGGTCTATCATGTTAAATCCTTCTTGGTTTGTGGATTATTGACCCACTGGACTCTAATGGGAGTTCTTTGGAGATGTTCAATCTATTGTATCCATCCAGCTGCCTCTCATGTGCCTCTTATTTGCCCTTTGCAGCTTTAGGGCTATTACGTGAGTCCACTGGCTGACAATAAATGCAAATAATTCTTATAAATTATCAGATGCATAAACAGGAGAGTTAACCCCTTCAGACCTGCATTTTTGTGACTTTTTCTCCCTAGCCATGATCATGATAGTTTTTGACAGACACTTTGGTGGAAAGTTATTGATTTTTGTGAGCCTCCAGCTCCCATGAAATGGGAGGCAGTTCCTGGAAGGAGGGAGGTGAACGAAGCCACAGAGAAGTCAGTCCTCATCCACCTCCTGCAGCAAAGGGGAATCATTTTGTGTTCCTTGGCATTACAAAAGTGGATCAGTAATTTCAGAAACAGAGGTGGATGAGACAGCAGAGAGGCAGAGAGAAGAAATTCTGGTGATAAAGTTGCTGGCCCACGTCAAAGCAGCTGGGGGCTACTGAGCATCCAGAGAAGCCGCCAACCACCCATCCCTTGTCCTGACCCCTGGGTGTCCCCAGCTCCAGTGCTCAGAGGAGTTATGAGCCACCTATTCCTGTTTTGGTCTTAAAGCACAGGGAAAAGGGGGAATCACTGAAAAAAAAGGTGATGTTTGGGCCATGAAATCATTGAAAGCTACACAAAGAAAAAACTTCCCAAGCAGCTTCTCAAGGATCAAGGGGAGAGAGAGGATGGAGGCATCTCTGGGTTCGTGTTGGGAAGTGATCATTTTTATACCCAGAAAGGAAATTTAATTACATTTTTAAATGTAATTGCTGGGAATTGCTCTACCTGAAATATTTCTTATTCTTGAGGTTTATTTATAGAGCATCCTCTCTGGCAGATGCAGCCTGAATTCTACAAGTCAACAGAGCTGGAATGTCACAAATGTGCATATATTGGAATGGTTCATATTTATGCCAATATATGTTAAAGAAGCCTTTATTTTCTTCTTAATATTACTTTCATTTTAAAGACACACCAAAAAAACCCCAGAGAAATCACAGATGACTTCTCATTCATGAGGCATGATTTACCATGGCTGTAATTCTTGACCTACAATTTCTGCAGGACATTTTAGAGCTATCAAACAACAGAAAAAAAAAAAAGCAGTCCTGCACTTCTGGGGAATCAGTAGCAAAAGGGGTTTCCTCTAGAAATAAAGATCAAAACACAAATCACCTCTCTGCATAAGAAATACAATTAAATTAACAATTATAATCTATCTTTAAAAAATACATTCAAACATTTAATTTGCATAGAAACAGGCAGTGCTATTCATTTTGAGACAAGAAAATCAAAAGTCATAGCTAGCAGCCACTCTTCTAAACCAGATTTTGAGCACAACCCCCCAGGGCTGTTTCTACCAATTTTCCAATAAATCATGTAATGACTTTTAGAAAAGACAGATATTTAATTCTTGAATTAGAACTATAGGACCATAACCAAGGACTGACAGCTCTCTTATTCTGCCACACTCCCATACAAACCCTTTCAGCCAACTGGCTGTGAAATAATGCAATAATTAGGCAATTAGATATTTGGGAGAATGTAGAATGAAGCACTGAGCGCTGACCTATATTACATAGATCAAAGTACACTGGAGGAATTGCCAAATATATCTTGTTTACAAGCCCTTTTTAGTTTTTTTCATCATTTCCAAATTAAGACTTAAGGGCCATGCCTCCACAGCTACACATATATTTGCAGTTGATGTTAGATATGAAGGAGAAAAATCACACTTCTTGCCCATAGAAAGCAGCACTTGTTTAATTGCTTACTTGCACATATTGATTTAAACCTATAACATATATTGTGTAGCAATGTGATAAACATCAGAAACCAAATATTCCCGAATAACTTTTCCACTACTACATGGTAACCATGCTACTTGGAAGAGGAAGGGAATATTTAAAATTAATCATAGATAAAATCAGCAAGTTATGGAAATCATGTCTTCCCCAGGTCCTGGCAGAGGGGAGTCCCCAGTGAGTAGAGGGAAATATCTCTGGACATTCAGTTTTAGAAAGGAGTTTTGGGGGTTTTTTTACTCTTTAAGGTGAAAATGTAAGTATTACATGAGGCTGCTCAGGTGGGTTTGGCCCTCCCTGTGAAAAGTGTCCCTGCTCATGGCAAGTTGGAAGGAAATGATCTTTAAGGCCTCTTCCAACCCAAACCATTCTAGGAAAGCCTACTCATAAATCTGAATGAAATGCTCTGAAATAAGGCTGCAAGAACATTCAGGCAGAAGGAACAGCTTAACAGGTAAATCAACTAAACAGGTAAATTAACTAAAATTCATGTATTTCAGCCACGGGAGAGCGGAGGACTCGCTCTGTTGACCAAAACCTCAGCCATATCCCAGGGAAAGGCTTCTTAGGGGAATTCAGATGTGTTTGATGGCAGAGTGATGCTTCTGGATCATCTGCTGGTGTCCATGGCCCACACAATGGGTGGCTCACGTTTGTGTGGCCGTCCCTGTGTTTTGGAACACGTGGAGAACAAGTCCAGGCACATTTCCATGGTTCCTGTGTCAGGATCAAACCAGGGTTGGCAGCTCTTTGCAGGAAGCCACAGGCACTGGATCTGAACAAGGTGGAGAAATCTCCAGGGAGTGTTGTTGTGAGCTGTCAAAGGGGGAAAGAAAAACACTGCAAAACCTGTTTTCTTTAATTCTGCAATGGTTGGCATTTATGTACTTAACTTTGGCCCTGAGTGGGAGGAGAAGGATCGGCACATTTTTCAGTTAGCTGGTGAGAAGTTCCAGATTGTCCCCGTTGGTGGCATTATTCTTCTCCTCGGGGACAGAGAGCTAATTAGAAGGTGTCAGACAGAGCTTGCTCTTTAGTGACAGTTCCCTCAAATGACTGAAACTGTGGAGAAAGTCCTTAGTCTGTAAAAGTTACGGCATAAAATTTTTATGTCTTGCACAGCTGGAATCTGCGAACGTGGAAGTTCCCTCTGAGCAAGACATATAGTGAGATACAAAGTCTCTTTAATGCATAATTTGTGAGTGAAGCCAATTTTCTACTTTAAGTTGCATATTGTCTCTTTGGGGTTTTAAAAGAATATTCTGGCTCTAAAAGGAAGGAATGTGATTATCTGTGTGTAGCTCTGTGGAAGACAAGGAGGAAGGCTGGAAGGAGCAGATGCACTTCAAATAGAACTATCTAAAATATAAACCTGGCATCAGGAATCCCTCACAGCCCTTTCCATGCCCTTCCTCTACTCCTAAATGAAAATACAGTTACATTTGCAGTTAAGGAACATCCTCTTACTTGAAGGTGGTGCTGCTGGAGCCTCCATGGTGCTACAGCAGACTGGAAAATTCATCTCCTTTTGCACAGGTGAATTTATAGGCTTGCACTAGAGATAACTGGGGTGTAAATAACAATATTCAGATACCATTTGTTTAAATTTCTATCATATGCTGCTTTTTTCTAATAATCAACAAATAGCTGAAAGTATCCAGTGGCTTTCCTATGGCCAATTACACCTCCAGAATTTCATTTAGAAATGTCATATTCTAGCATTTGTCCTTCAAGACTTTTAAAATTACCATACTCCAACATTTAAACAGCTAAGAATATACATATATATGTGTCTGCATATTTTCAAAGGTTAGGATTTGTATGAATATATGACAAGTATATTTTATGTACTATATAAATCTCAACTCAAAGCAGACCTATCCATAGTCTTCACCCTGATGCCAGGATTCTAGAGCCAAGTGGAGCTTGATGGCATTTGAATTAAGGTTTAAAACTTTTTTGAGAAGAGGAAAAATATGAGGTGTGAACATCTCTGAAGGAAAAACAAAATATTTACACACTAAACTTTGCTTCTTTCCTGCTCATCTGAGCTGCATCGCTCTTCCCTGGACATTTGGCTTATCTGGATGTCAAAGGACTTGAAAGTCTCCCACCTTTTTGTATCATGGATGTGACTTTTTAAAAGTATAATCCTCCAGGTAAGCCATTTGAAGATAATGCATAGATCAGTTTGAACAGTTTTGCTCACCTGAATTCACGTTACAGCACAAAATGAGTGAAAAGCAGATGCGAATATACTCACTTATAAAAATCTTTCCCTTGTTGACCTTGTAGGAATAAACCATGTCCCTACAGCATGGTGCTGTCACCAGATGTGTGGGTTAAGAGTAAATGCCAGTTGTGGATGAAATATGCACAGTCTTCTTGTTTTGATATATAGCCAAGGAACTTTTTAAACAAATGAACAGTAGAGAAATACTCATCATCCCTTTTGTTGGTTTGTTTCTGGGAGCAGATAGAATGGAAATCTCCAGGTATGCCCCTAGGGGAGAAGTTTCCATGGAGTTTTAGCTTACAGGAAAGGATTTGGGATTTATGCCCAAATGTGAATGTAGTGCAAACTTAAGAAGGTGCATTAAAAAGTTAATCCATTATATCTCTGTATCCTGTGTAGGCAGAGGTTTAGTTACCAAAAATACTTTCATTTTTAATTAGTATCAGGATCATCATAAAATTAAATAAATCAAGTGAATAAGCCAGGAGAACATATGCCCAGTTTAGGCTTAACCTGCCATAAAAACCCTTTTCCAGTATAGTACAAACAGCAAAATTATTGATTAACTTGTATTGCTCCACAAGAAGAACAAATTATTGCTGATTAAAGCCATGCAGGTGATAAAGGAACTTAACCAACAAAAGCTGGCAGCTTTAGGTTAGGAAACAGCTGTGTCCCTAATTATGCAGTCTGATTTATACTCTATTAAATCAGTATATAAGTAACCCATTTCTCTGAAAGCATTTAAACCTCTTATATTCCACCAAACACGGCAATTTTATTTGAAATAAATGTATCCAGCTCTTTTGGGAACATATGGTATATTTCTCTCTTATTAATAATTCAGTTCAAATGAGCAAAAATTAGTTGGTGCAGTTACAGCTGATTTTGTCCTGAAAAGATCTGCATTAATTTTAGACGTTTTGTAAATTGGGCTATTAAATAAAAGCATTATATGTGAATTACCCTTTAAATTTTAAGCAAGTTGGTAGTTTAATGGTATTTTCTAGTCAGATTCATTTTCGATCTCTAAAAAATTATGGTCATTACAGTAAGACAAATTTTTGAAACCTGCTACTTCCATCCAATTATGTATAGTGCTAATAAGTAAACTAGAAAACTTTTATGCCTCATTCTCTCTGTTTTATCTTTTCTGTCAGGTGGCAATTTCTGTCTTCGCTTTCTCTTGTGTAAATAAGGAGCTGACCTCCAGCTTCCTCACAGATAAAGTCCACCTCCAAATAACTGAGTCCTGCTTCTCATCACTGTAAGTCCTGCCAGTCGCTGCTCCCACACATCATTCCTGGTCTGTGGGCGTGAGTTTCTGGGCTGGCAGGGATATGCATCAGGGAATTAGGAGGGAAGCAAGCTCATATTTTGCACAAGGGAAATTTCAGCGTGCTGCCATGTGAGTCTGAGATGATCACCAGCTCTCGGCGATGGATTCTCCTCTCCATGCCAGTGCATAACTTCTACCAGCATGAATGGGAGTTACGTTCATGGATCAGGAGCATGTGCCCCCGTGGCTCCCAGTTCTGCCTCCACTGCCATGGCCAAAGTGGTTTGAAGATGTGCCGGTAGAGCGGGATACGATGTGATGCAATGATAGGACACGGTCTTAAGCTGTGCCAAGGGAAATACAGGCTGGATATTAGGAAAAGGTTTTTTACAGAAGGGGTAAGAAAGTATTGGAATGGCCTGCCTGGGGAGGTGGTGGGTTCACCATCTCTGGATGTGTTTAAGAAAAGACTGGATGTGGCACTCGGTGCCATGGTTTAGTTGAGGTTAGGGTTGGGTTGGACTTGATGATCCTGGAGGTCTCTTCCAACCTAAAGATTCTGTGATTCTGTGATATTCCCAGCTAACCAGTTATTTATTTGCTGAGCAGAAAGTCTTTAACTTTCCACAGAACACCCAGAACCACTAGCACATGTAGAGGGTACAAATTAACCCAGCAGTGTGAAACCTGAGTTGATTTCTTGGCAGTGTTCTTTGGTGGAGCCTTTTGATCCCCTCAGAAGGTCTGTTGTGTCTGACATGCTGCCATAAACGAGTTCACTGCTGAACAGTCTTATATTCCTGTTTTGCATGTGAGTCTAGGACAAGGAAGCTTAACTCTGATTTTATTAACAAATTTGGGCCCTGGAGCCCATGGCATCTTCCAGCACACTGTGGAGTACCAAAGCAGCCTTTTCTTTCCTGTTGCCCTGTGTTTATTTTGTGTAGTTTCGGTTGGTTTACCTACTAATTGCCCCCCAATTAGCAGCTGCATATGCATATTAAGGAGAACAGCCACTTAGATCTCCACATGTAGGAAACCTTGGAATATAATAGCATCAATCATTCTAATTTTAATAACTGCTTTGCTCACATATCTTCAGCTACGTCTGCACCTTTTTTGTTATATTATCTACCATTTTAGAAAGCTATCTAGCTTACTTACAGAGTTAAATTCAAATAGTCTAAAGGTTAATGTGAAACACTGGCAAGCCATTATGAGCACAGCAGTATATTTTAAAGGCATTCAGCTGTTGGAATTACTGAGAGTCAATGCTTAGTGCAAGTCCCCACCTCTGCACCCGCAAAATTTACCAAAAAAATCCCTTCTCCTGCTTGACCATGATGTTCTCTGTCTCACTGGCACTGGGGCTGTGAGGTATGAGGGTGACCAGTCCCAAACAGAAATCTCTGGGATTCTTTGCTTCACATAAACCCAGCTTAAATCAGATGTCACATCTTGTGACATAACCCCCAAGGTTATGCTGGTGGTGGCAACTCAAAGCTCTCATGTGGGCACAGAGCTCAGAGTTATGAGTTCAGGCACTCCCAGGTGGCTTTGGCTGGGCTCCCCTGGGTCCTGCAGCCTCTGACACCCTGGTCCACGTGTCCCTCCAGCCCAAGAGGACAATCCTGGAAGGGGCTGCTCAGGAGCAAGTGCTGTTTTCAGTGGGTGAAGTGGCAGTGAAGGAGGTAAAGAAGGAAAATTGTCCAATCTATGGATGTCTATCACATCCATATCCTGGTGGTCTCCTGTCACAGGGCATGGCCCCACCTCGGTCCCATCCAGCAGGTCTGCCCCATAAAACCTTTATTATCAATAAGGGAGAGCCAGTGAAGAGACTGTGCCTGATGTCCTGTGTGGCTTCTGCTGCTTTATCTAAACTTGCTCTCACTGAGAGAGCCCAACTTTTACAGCATTCTGAATATGACGATAAAAAATTGTCTTTGTAGGATGTTTCTCCATCCATTAAGCAGCTGATTAAAAAAAAATAAGAAGTTTCAGAACTTTTTTGAGTACGATGAAGAAAATCCTTGTCATGGGCAAGAACAACAGCTCTGCCTCTACTGCCAAGTTCATAGATCAAGGGGAATAATTCCAAGCTCCAATTTAGGAGTTATATTTTTTCTTGAAAAAAAAAATAAAGCAGGGAGATTTCCATAAAATGCAGAGAGAACATACATATTTATCTTATTCTGGAAAACTTACAACCCTTGAATGAAAGAAAGACATCTGGCATGCAATTCCACCCAAACCAGCTGCACTGGGCGTTGAAATCCACTGATGGGTACTTTTTTCCTTCTTTTTCCTTAAACTGAGGAGGCAGTGTTTTTCCATTATGCATTAAAAGCTCCTTGCAGCGTCCCAGACTTATTTTCCATGGCACAGTCCCTCCTGACAGTGCAGGGCAAAGGCAAAGGGACAGATAACATCAGACTGGGCCGTTTGATCCTCTCTCAGGCCACAGCCAGTGCTGCTGGATGTGCAGATCCCACCGTTTGTTGCTTTGTTCCACCAGGAGTTTCTGCTCTGCATGGCTTTTATTGGGATATTTATACGAGCACCTGTAATGTGTGTGGGGGAAAGGGAAGAGCACATCACCTTATCTCTTCCACACCTTAGCTGCCCTCCTCCTGCCGCTGCTTCCCCCTGATATCCCCTGCCTCCACAGCCCACTCAGACAGAAATCCTCAGGTTAATAATGGCAAGTGCTGATAAGATGAAAAAGGCAATAAAGTGTGTTCAAAGGGGCACTCTTTGATCTTTCAGCAATATTCCACTTCCACTGATCCTCAGCACTGTCAATACTTTAGTGACACAAACAACCTGGCCCAGAGGGTGCTAAGCTGGTAGAGCTCCATCACTTTAGCTCTCAGCCTGACCACTGCAAACAAAACCCAAATAAATGTGGCATTTTCACCTCTGCTGAGCTGGGTGAGCAATAGATCAAGATCCACGCTCTTTTCAGTAAAGTGGATTATTTGGTTCAAGTCAAATATCCTCAGTGTCTTCCCAGCTCTTCAGTAGAAAAATCGTGTTTAAACTGTATTTTGGTATCTCTTGTATTTCAACCTTTATTGCACTGGAAAAACAAGCAATTTAATAAAGAAATATTTCATTACAAATATTTAATAAAAATATATATTCCTGCAAATAAGAGAAAAGTAGGTCCCATTAGCTGGGTATGTGTAGCTGGGCAACTCTTCCATTTGTTAGGCTGTTTCTCCAGGATCTGGAGAGTGCTGGGGGGTGTGGGATGAGTCTGATGCCACAGAGGGAGAGGCTGCACCTGGATGAGTCTGATGCCACAGAGGGAGAGGCTGCACCTGGCTGGATTGGTGGCTGTCCCCAGGTCACTGCCAGGCCACCCAGGCAGCGGTACCTGATGGGGGAACCTCTCACCTGCCCCTCCGTCCCCACCCACGCAGCCGCAGGTGAGAACTTCTCGCAAGACCTTCCACTTTCCCTTCTTTGGGTTTCTCCTTCCGAGGGAAGAATTTTCTTGTAACTTCACATTTTGCCATTGTGAGAATGTGACAGGTCTGGTGAGAATCTAATTGCCTCATTCTTAATTACCCAATATTCACCCTGTCCTCTGCCAGCTCCTCTCAGAAAGGCAAACCCAGCTGAAGGGGGTGAGCAGGAGGAGAGCAGGATTTTCCCCAGCAAGAGAGATTTTTCTTCTGAAATAAAGATATCAGGCGTTCGCTTTTACAGGAGTTAGATTATTAAGACCATTAAATCATTAAGACTTTGAAATAATAAATCCTCAAAAATGCTAAGATATGCATGAGAAGAAGTAACCTTCTTCATATTCCCCATCATGCCCTGAAATTAGCTTTATTATTCCCCTTCAAGTTACTTTTTTCTATAGTCTTTCTACCATTTACTTTGCAAGGCCTCCAATTTCTTTTATCTGATTCACTGTCCTGTCAATGGGAGTTCATTGTGGAAATAGAATTAAATCTGTAACCAATCCAAGCTTGTCTCTGGCAAAGAAAATTCCATTTTTACAGTCATGGCATCACCATACCTTGTGCCAAGTTTTAGTGTAATAATTGAGAAAATAAAATATATATTCATATATTTTTGAATAGGAAAAAGATTTTAAAATTTAAATTTTTGCTCATGGCACCTAACTGCTGGGTATATCCCCAGTGCTTTGCACCTACCAACAAATTGCCCTAAATATAACTTAAATTAATTAAAAATGAGAAATCGGAAATATTTTTTTTAAATATATAAAAGGAAGTGAGAAGAAAATCAGTAAACAATTAAACTGCAGTTTTACAATGACACAGAATTTAGCAATGAGGATTCATACTTGTCTCCAACATGCACTAGATTTGAAATAAACCCCATTCCATGTCAGGGAAAAAGCAAAGCCTGAATTGACAGTGCAGCAGAGAATTTATTTTTTGCCTTTTCTCCTTAGCTGAAGTTATTATCACAACTGCTAGAGAATTTGTGAGATTGGGAGATAAGAATCATTATGATCCATTGGGGACTCGTCAATCACAGCAAACTGCTACCAGAATCGAAATTGCATCTGCATTTGAATTAGCAACATTACTCGCCAATTTAGTTCAGAGTGAACATTTTTCCATTGAAGATGGAATTAAATTAGAAAATGAGTGAGTCTTTAATTTCCAGATTATAAATCACTGAAAATAATTCAACTCCTGTACCTTAAGGCCAATTACATTATCCTAAGCGACATTTTATCTCACAACCTTCCAAGTGATTTTGTGATGGGGAACCATCACACAAATCAGTTTTGCTCTGGTAGCAAGAAATATATCTACCCACAGAGTTACATATAAAATACCAGGAACAGTTTTAATGCTGGAGCTTATTTTACATGAAATTTGATCGTCTGTTTGATAGCATATTTTCCTGTATTAATGAACTGATGCATACACCAGAAATGGTCAGCTTAGGTGTCCAAATTAGATAGAAGATGTTAAAAGTTAGTAGTATATTTAATTTTTGCTTCTACAATGTCTCAAATAACCTTAAAAATTGTGTACTGTTGTACTTGAAGTATAGATAATAAAGATTCAAGGTCACAAGTTTAAAAAAACATTTTTTTCCCTAAGATCATGAAGATATCAATGCCAAGAGAATTTAATGAAAATAGGAATTATTTAGTTGTGGCAGAAATAGATAGCTTGTTCACTGTTCTTATAGAAGAAATAAATTGCTCCTAAAAGCTATGTTTTCTCTCTTTTTTTTTTTTTTTTCCTGGGCAAAAGCAGAAGGCAGGACAACAGCCTGCCACTTTCACATCCTGGTGATGCCCGGTTTCCACTGGAAAGGGCACAGCATTAAATCGGAATGCCTGAATGAAGGTGGGCGCCTCTGTACTTGTGTGTTTGCTGAGCCCACACCCACTGGGAGCTCCCACTCCCCACATTTTCAGCTCAGCCCTGGCAAGCTAAACAAATCAATTTTCAAACTGTGAAGATCTTGGTCTGCCCTCCTTGGGACATCCAAAATTTCCTGATGGGGTCGTGGCATCTTCCCAGCGCTGCTCAGCATCTGGAGGGTGGTGAACCCAAACTTAAGCACAAGTCATTTCCTCCACCATCCCAGGGTTCTTTTCTGCTCCCAAACCAAGGGGCTTTCACCTGGTTTGGCCATTCAGGGCTGCTCACAGTGAATGGGATTGTGAATGAGCAGTTGCTCTTCTCATGCCCTGCTAGAACACAATTTGGCAATTGCATTGATTCCTGGACAGAAATCTACTGGCAGGTGATGCCGCTTCAAAGAGCAGATTAATTCTGGCTACTTGGAGTCCCAGAAAAAAATGTCTTGTGTACTTACAGAGGTAACAGCTGCTTTTTAGGTGTTACGTGGGCCAAAGGAAAACCCAGTCATGATATTGCTCAGAGAAATGTCCTTCCCTTTTCTCTGAAGACTTTGATGACAAAAACTTAATTTTCTCACCACTGTTTGATCTTGCTCCTCCTTGATCTCCTGAAAGACTTTCGCAACTTGTCCGTGGCTAGATTTTGCCCTGCTGGTCCCTGGCCATTCTCCTCTTTCCCTTGCTCTTCCTTCTGCGTTCTCTTCAATGGGCTGTTTCATCTCTTCCTGCCATACCTGATCATTTTCTTCTGCCCTTCCTTTTCTGTATTCACATTTTTGCCATGATGCCAGAGAAAAGCAGCTCAAATAATAGTCTGTGAACAGTCATGAATAAAAACCATTATATTCATTTCTAGATATGTAAAATACACTTTATAGAGACCTAAATTAAATACAAAAAAATAGTGTATTCACTTTTTACTAATTAGCCATCTGAGTGAAATTTGGCTTATTCTTATTGCTGATTACTAACTCTTAATTAGTTTCATTCCATCTAATTGTTCACTTCATTGAGTTGTTGCATTTTATTAACCTCTGTTCAAAATATATTAATCTGTCCTTACATTTTTTAAAATCTAAAATCTTGATGTATATGCCCTACCATGAAATAGACTAAAATATACCATAAAATGCCAAAAATATATGCTGTACGTTTATTTCACAATATAATTTTTCTATCTGCATGCCACCTGGCCACTCTTTGACCAGTCAAGGACACCTATTGAAAATTTGTGTTTTCAAATCACCATCACACAATACAGAAATGCTGCTTTGCTTCTCCTATAGATGACTTTTACGATCCTTTTTGCTATGTTCTGGAACAGAGAGAAACAAAGTCTAAAGATAGGCCCCTATTTAAGACCTCTGAATTAACCCTTTAATTAGTAAAGCTGGCTATTTAGCCAGCTAGACCTAGCCTGTGAAAGGTGATAAATTGCAGGTGACAGCCTGCACTGTCTATTTGATCTTGGTTAGGTAGCAGCAGTATCAGACTTCATGATATTAAATGGATAAATATCCTACATTTCTCATTTTTCAGTTCTTGTCAGCTATCCCCAGGTCACTATTGATGTCCAAAGTATTCAAACCAGAGCCCATCTGCAAACTCCCTCTGGCACCCTGCCATCAAGAGGACCCAGAGCTGTGCATGAGGCACCAGCCAGGATTTCTGCACAAGATGGGAACGTTCGTCTGGCTGCAATCCACAAAACCCTCCTGCAGAACTGGAAGGTGCATTGGCCAGCAGGCAGGACACACAGAGCCTCATTCCTTGCCCATCCTCTGAACTTAAATTCCTTCCCTGTTCAGGCTCCACATCCATGATCTCTGTCCTGCAGTCAGGCTCCTGAGCAAGGTGTTTCCCACGAGGTAAGGGAAGAAAGGGAATTCCAGGGCATCCTGTCTGAAAGGCCCTGACTCAGACACACCCTAAAACACCTCCTGCTTCACCTCCAAGACCTTGCCCTCAACGTCAACACTGGCATTTAAATCCTCCTAAGTGGCTCTGTGGGTGAATAAAGACCTCTCCTTTATCCAGGGAGGCACAGTCTGGTGTCTTCCCAGCAATGGGATCTTTTCACATGGATGGGAGTGAACACGTGTCACCACCATCGCCACTTTGGAGCCAGGATGGTGAAAAACTGGGGCTTTGACATTATCTGCTACCTCTCCCCTTTGAGTCTGGAGTCTTCCACGGCCATTTCAAGCCTGTCCTGGTGCACTGAGAAGTGAACCCCTGCAATCTGAACCCCAGCGTCCCCTGAAAAGCAAAGTCCATCCATGTGATGGATTAAACTTTTTCCTTGTAAATGAAGATATAGTCCCTTGGACAGATAATTTTCTGACAAAATGAATTGAACCATCTTTCTGTTATATTTAGCCTCTAATCCCCCATGAATGCATTTTTGACCAATCTTTTCGTTTTGTCATGGTCTACAGATTGTGCTCAGAATTTAGCAATGCTACAGTAATTGAA
Source organism: Donacobius atricapilla (assembly GCA_013397315.1). Classification (NCBI taxonomy): domain Eukaryota; kingdom Metazoa; phylum Chordata; class Aves; order Passeriformes; family Mimidae; genus Donacobius; species Donacobius atricapilla. The sequence goes on along the minus strand of WBMY01000656.1, from coordinate 139,554 downwards.
AACTGAATAAAATTTCCCATCTGGATTTATTTGAGTTCTGTCCTGCAATACCTTTCCATTATTCTATTCATTTAACTTCTGTAAGGTAGCAAAAATAACAATAAATAGGTAATTGTTGCATTTAATTGAACATATAACAAAAAGTCGCTGTTTCTCAAGGCATTTTGTACCCTTTGCTTCCAGCACATTTAATTATGTATGAACTCTTCAAAAAAACCCTCTCAAATAATGTGAGTCATCTTCTAGGAGAGAAGATTTAAAGATGATAAATGTTATTTAGAATCACTATGATATGATTCATATTGTGATGCGATTGGGAACAATATTAAAACCCACCAAGGCTATTATACCTAAATTTTTGTTTCAATTCATGCAATATTGCTGCTGCTTAATATGATTTCTATTTACTTCTTTCCATTGTTAGTGTTTTATTGAGGTTGTGTCGGCTTTATCAGGCTAATCTCTGCTGCAAATGGAGGTCAGCAGAGCCAAGGCACTGGCAAAAAACCTGTCTCCATTATATTCTACTTGGTATGAATTTACTCAAAAATCCCTCTAATATAAACTCTTTCTTCGCCATTCTTCGATTATAATATTTCTGCCTGCACAAGCCCTGACAGCTTGATATTTAAAAGCTATATAAACTCTCATAATCTAATTTTATATCCTTTTTTTATAAAGAGGGACTGTGCCTCATTTAAAGTAACAGCGGATGTATTCATCGAAAGGTTTAAAACGGAGCAATCTTGGCCATCAATAAAAGCTTGGGTTTCAGGTGCTTTAAATTATAACTTAAAAACATGCACGGCTACTCTTAACGACAGTGACAATGAGTCATTAATTTGTGTTCCTCTGGTGTCAAGGGTGAGGGGAGTAATCCTGTCATGCCCTTGCTGGAATACAATTTGGCAAAACAGGATATTGTAGAAGCTTTATAAATCTTATATCTCTATTTCTCCTTGTACTGGTCCGGGGAATAATGAAAAAGAGCGACAATAAATTTACCTACCAAATGGGGTGTGCTCTCTCTGCTGAATATCCACACATAACTCCCATTAACATTAGTATAAAATATACATGCACAGCAGGAGGAAGGATAGACTACCAGCTATCCAGAGATCTGGAATAGGAGCTGAACTATATTGCCTTTAGTAGCTGCCAATCTGTCCCAGATCACAGGGATTCATTTTTTTTTTTTTTCCCAGTTTGAGTTAAGCATTCAATCTAAAACATTTGCATAAAAATAAGCACTACCAAACTGAAAATAAACAGGACTTCTGAGGCAGTCTGAAATCTCTTTTTTCTTTAAGATGTTAAGTTTACTCAGGTCCAGCTGCAGTTTATAAGCAAAGAAACCAAATAAAAGAGACAAAAAGGAAACCCCTCAAAGACAATTTCTGCAGTAAGTTTCTAAATATGTTATTGGAGAGGTGATTGAAATCTGACAAAAACCGCAACGTTTTATAATAATGTCCTGCAGCAAAAGTATGGCACCAATAACTAAACAATACTTTATCACCTTTGCCACTCTCAACAGCTCCCATTAATACCGAGATCATAGTGTTAGGCCTTCTATTCCCCAGCTGACCATGTTAGTGACAGCCAGGGCTTAGGCAATGACATTGAAAAATATTTGCAGTGACACAGCCACAAATCACCGCGGGACGAGTTTAAAACTCAATATTCACTAAACTTGCATCTGCTCTTTTCTTGTTAGAGCACCCACGACACATTTGTTATAGGCTGGATTCCTCAAAGAATCCAAACATTGATGGAAGGTGATCAAAATTATCGGTTGAGAAAGCTCGATGGGCAGAGGGGCCTTTGTCAAGTCATTTATTCATATGAGGTTATTGTCTGAGCTGGAATCACCTGGGACACCTGAGGAAGAGATGGCCTAAGATCAGTGGGTTTTTAAATTAAATGCACCCAGCCAAGGAGCACCAGTACCTTTAAGTCAAATTTCCTAAACAGTCTCATCATACACGTATTGATTTTTATTTTCATCTCTCCCAGGGAACCCAAGGAGACATTTGGCCACTTAATGATTGCCACAGGACATTGTCTGCTCCATGTGGCTCAGATCCTCTCCAAATGAGCTCTTTCCTGGGTATGGGGACTAGCAGATGGCCCAGATGCACATCCATTCCCATAGTTCAGCTTCAAACATCCTGCTTCTTCCTGAGAGCATGCAGGACACATTTCCCCGGCTTTTTTATTTTCACAGACCTGTGTCACTAAATTCCTTAAGTAGGACACAGAAGCTCCTGAGGATAGCAGTGGGCATCTGCACATCTTTAAACTGGCAGACCTGTTTAAATTAAATACGAGGTGGTGGCCTGCAGTTGGTGGTGACCTTCTGCCATTCCTCCCTGCAGAAGGCTGTGAAGAAGGAGAGGGACCAGCAGGGTCAGGAAGGCAGTAGGCAAAAAACAACATCATGAAAAAACACTAAGAAAAGTTGTCTGTGGTGTGCCTTGTGATATTCCTAAGCCAGTGGGTGTAAAACAGGGAAATAGATCTCTGGGCGGCAGAAACTGTCCCAGCCTCCACACTCTGCCTTGAGGAGCACATCCTACTGCTGCCATCTGAATTCCAGGCAAAATGGAGCACTGGTAGCAGTCTTCAGAGTTGCCAAATGAAAAAAGTTGTTTCTAAACTCTGTCGTTGCTAAACTCCGTATTAAAATCCCATTATGAGTTTTCTTCTGACCCACACCCTACAAGAGCAGATGACTTTCCTGACTGGGAATATGTTCAGAAATGGCAAATTTTTGGATGCATTGAAGAGACTGCTCAAGGAGGAGAATGATTAATTCTTAATAGCAAGTTTTGCAGCATACTGAATGACACATTCTTACATTATATATTGATATATAACACACTGGTCCTCTGCCATGCTGACTAGAAGTTCATTTCCAACAAGGAATAGTTTATAGATAATGCAGGAGGTGATGGACAGAGCCATAAAACTCTGGCTTTTTCAGTTGTACCAAAATCTTTTGGAACTTCATTTTGGTTTGAATGATGACTGTCCTGGATGTTGGTATTAAGCAGAAGCAGCAATAAAGGTGTTCAATGCCAATTCTGTCCCTGCTTCCCTGAGGCAGGAGGCACAGTCCAATAGACCTAAATTTAGAGGAATCACAGGAAGTCAGGAACTTGTCTGAAGATGAATCAAACTTCTTTGTCCAGAACTTTCTTGCTGCTTATTGTGCCTCACTTTTGTTGCAATTTCTAGTGTGTTACAGGTGAGTTAGTGGATTTTGCATTTAACAGTCCTTATAACTGGAGTCACATGTAGATTTACAATACTGACAATTAAAGTTTAATATTCCAGATGTTGCTGTTTCCTTACTTTATGCCCAAACCTGTAAAGCCACTTCAAAATCAGATTTTCACAAAGAAAGGGCTTTGTTCCTTTTTCTTGTACCAAAAGAACCCTCTGTAAGTTCCACAACCCCCAGTAAGTTGCAGCAGCTTGTTAGGCATGTATATATGGATATACAAAGCTTATTCTGTGCTTCTCAATCCCTTCACTAAGATCAAGTGCAGTGTCATTTCCCAACTGGAAACTACATCTTGCCTTGCCTGCAGAGTGATCCAGACACCTAATTGGCATTTCCACCAATTTTATAAATGTCTCCAGCCCTTCCAAGCCTTTGTGAAATTTCTATAGGAACTACCTAAAAACTTCAGCCTTCTGTCAGCTTTACAATGAAACAGCCCAAATATTTTCGGTTGCCTATTTTGAGGAACAAATCTTCGGGTTTTCTCAGCTAGGTAATAAAGCATTTGTTCCTTTGGCTTTCATCTGAAGTCAAGACAAAATACACATTTTTAGAGATGACATGAAATGAAATTGAAATGAGTGAGTACTTTTGGGAAAGAAGACCTTTAGTGCTTGAAATGCTTTGTTACAACTGAATAAACTAAATATGCTTAATATGAAAGGTAATGATGCGACTGATTGAATAGTTTGACATTACTGCACATGAAATATCATTAACAGGTTCACAGTGGTTTTATATCAGCACCAAATCTCAGAATAAAATAAATGGAAATATGAAACTACAATGATTTGTCACTGGAGCCTTTCAGTGCCATTTAAGAAAATATTTTCAGTGAAAGACTACTCAGCATGAGGCGGTGCAGCACAAGAAATCACAGCCTTGTGTGAATTTGAGATTGGGCCTGGTTAAACAATTTAGGATGTCTGCAGCTCCTCTGTAGCTGTGAGAGGACATGTCCCTATCAGCTCAGGTACCTTTGACTTTGCTGGGCATCACCAATTCATAGCTGCAGTGACTGCTGCTGCCACATGGCAGGATGTGAGTTCCTAATACAGCTCAAGCAAGAGGCGGGTGGGAGCCCTCTGAGACTCCTGTTCTACAGGCCAGCCCTCCCTCAGCTGCTCCTGGCGCTCCAGACCCTTCCCCAGCTCTGCTGCTGATCCTTCTCTAGATCTCATGGCCAAGCAGTCTGTGGATAGTCACCATGAGGATAAAGACCCTGTGGAATTGGGATAGGCTAGTTCTGTCTTTCACCTCAGAACAATGACAGAGGGAGAACTTCTGTTTTCACCAGGGGACACAGATGCCCAAATGATGTCCATCAGCACATTGCCTGCATGGCACCACGCAGCACTGGAAGTCAGGGAGCTTTCAGTCCATTTAATTCCACTTTCTCTTAAGAAATCTCCTTCTGACAGCTCTGTGTCAGACTGTAGGTGCTCACATGCCCTAGATCTAACTTCCAGGTCCTGTTACACCTCATCCTTCACGAGGATTTGGTCTCAAAGTGGAACCAAACACAGGAACATGCTATAAAATATTAGTCATCCAAGTCAATCACCTCCATCTGCTGTTGAAAATTGGTGGCCAGGTGCAGATGCTGCCTTCCATGGCTTCACTGACTATCACGGTTTTCTTGCCATCTTCAGACTTAGGCTATTAGTAAATGACTACTGAAACACAATGTTTTTCTGATTGAGGAAGCAACTGATAAAATCTGAGGCTGGTAAGAAGACAGAGAATATGTAGATAACACTCCCAGTTTCTTGTGTTTTAATTTAGGGACCTAATTTGATTGGATCTCATTATAACTGAGGAATACTTTCATTTACTCACACGGTTTTGAAGTGGTCACCATTTGGAGCATTAGAGGCTTTCATTTGCTCCTTTTAGAAATCAAAATCAAAAATAAAAAGGAAAACACAATAGCGCATAAATAAATTTAAGTAAATGTACTCTTTAGCAACGTAGGCCTGGTTTTGCAAGCACTGGGGAAAAGTATACCCTGGTTATATCTATTTTTTATAAAATTTCAATATATAGCACCTACTGCCTTCTCTATCTGTATTTTTTATGTTTGCAAGGATGAAAGAGAACAAGAATTAGGACCAACATCTTAAAATATCAATAGTTTACAAATTCTTAATTTTTTTTGTGACCACCCAAATGGAAGGGTAGATTTTTTCACATTTTAAAGTAACATCACAAATTTACATGAAAACAGAAAGGGGCGGGGAAAAAGCTATGAATGTTCATAATAGTGTATTTAATACAAATATACATTATCAAGTGTATTGGACAGCCAAGACTTCTCTTTGGTAGGAAGTTGAATAATGCTGAGCATAATGTTATTACCAGGCCATAATATGTGTATGAAAACATCAGGATTTAAAGGCACAAAAACATCATCAAGTTTTTTAATTTCAACCTCTATCTCCAGGTGGCAGATCTAAAAAAAAAAAAAAAAATCATTTGCATGGTTTCCAAATCAAAGATTTCGGTTTCAAAATGGCACGTTTCTTAACTGAAGTTCCAGTGTGACAGAGATGTCAAATAAAAAACTAAATTGATTTCATGGTCCTTATTTGGTTTTTTTATTGTTTGTCTTACTGAAAACCTAAGGACCAAAGACTTTGTCTTTTCTTCTTCCAAAGCAAAATATCTGTTTTTCACGGCTATTTTCATGCATATGTTATTTTGAGGCAATTTAAAGGTGCTTCTTTTTTTGCTAAATCATGAGAAGTTGCAGTTTTTGTTTAATTAAAACTCAGAAGCCCTAATGTCATTCCACTGGGGAAAAAAATGTAACAAGTTGTCACACATGCGCGGGATTAATGTGAAAAAGTGGTTGACTCTGGGTGTATTTTTTTTACTATTGTTACCTCTTTTCTCCAGTTTCTTTGGTAATTCTTAAAACTTTATAAGCTGCATTTATGTTAAGCTGTTCCTGATATGCTCCAATAAGTGTGCTTTAGACACATTGTTAACATAAGGCCAAATCTGTAATACAGCATGGACAATTAAGTGCACAATTTTTGTATAAATGCAAAATCCCTCACTGTGAATTATTTAATTAATGCTCTACAGTTCATTTAATAGCGCTCTTTCAAAGGCCATTTCACTCACAGAAAACTAATTTCATTCTTGGGGTTGATTTAATTAGATTGTATGATATATGGTATTGCTAATTCAGTGGCTCTCTTTGCAGTGTCTAGCCCGTTGCTCCTATTGTCGGCAATCTGTCAGCCCCATTTTTAACAGTATTGAAAAATTCAAGCTTTATTATTGCTCGCTCACTCTTTCTCTCCCATCAGGAGGAAAGTAATGAGCTTTTCTTCTTATGAGAGCAAGCAGAGAGTGTGGTGCCCTTAGCGCTTCAGGCAGCGAGCAGTATTAACAGCCTGATTCATGAGTTAAGTTTCTAACTGCCCGTGGCTATTAGCACTCAGTCCTTTGGCTGTCATTTAGTTAAAAAGACTCTTCGGTTAATTCACTCTTTTAATGAGACTGTGCTATTCAACTAATGTATTTTACTGTATGAAAGGTCACACCAGGAAGCAAAACAGATTGGAGGGAATGTAGAGGGAAGCCTGGCTGTCAAGAAGCAGTTCAGGCCTCGCAGGCATTTCGCCGCCGCGGCGCCCGTAATAGGCCGCGGAACTGATGGGCCAGCGCTCACCTCAACAGTTGAGCGCCATAAATCACGGCTAAATAGAAAGCAGATTAATCAGAGCCACAGACAAAAAGAGCACGTGTTTCATTACCCATATAATCACTAACATGATTGCCAGACAAGCCAGGGGAGCCGCGCGCGGGGCTGACAAAACGCGGCGCGGTGGCGGGCGAGGCTCCGCGGAGCTGTGGCCACTAAATCTTCTCATTAAGGAGCTGCTCCCCGAGACCTTCTTGTCCAGGGGCTGCTTGCTGGGAGGGTGGCTTGTGGGGAGCGGGGGAAAGGCAGGATTATAAAGGGTTGCGTTTGAGTGAGCAGGGTCAGAGGAGGCGGTGCAGGGTTTGCCCCCATAGCTCAGTTTCCACCTCATTCCCTGTGTCACCAGGGCTGGGAGAAGCACGTGGGAGATGGGATGACCCTCTCCTCTTCCTCCCATCTTTACATAAACCCCCAGCAAGACAAACCCACTCTGGTCCCCACATTTTCTGCTCCCCACATTTTCTGCTCCCCACCCCTTTAGCTGTGTGGTGCATGCCCAGTCCCAACAGATGAGGGAACATCTCAATTTACTCCGAGTTTCTCCAATGTCATTTCCTTACTGAGCTCCCCATCCTCGCTCGCACCCTTTACATCATTGGGAATCGTGTGTAAGCCACGTGTCCACATCCTACGGCTTCTCCCAGCTGGGCTCCAGCAGGAAGGTATGGTTGGAAATCTGGTTTGCTTCAGCATCTCTGCTTGGGACGTCCAATTGAAAATGTTCTTCTGGATATCGCTCGTCAATTTACGGGAGAAAATGAGAAGAACCTCTGTTTTTAATGGCTTTGCGTCTGTCGGCCAAGGCGTTAAGCATCTGAGTTATTGGGAGGGTATGTGTGTGTTTTGCTCATTTTTAATTAGTGTCGTTGGGAGGGGAAACTCCAGCACTTTAGGGGCGAAAGTATATTATTTTTTTAGAAACTGTAATTCCCTCAAACTACGGTAAACAAATCATTCTGATTTAAATTTCCCAGGCAACTTCCAAACAGGGAAACCGTATGTTTAATTACTAAACATCTGTTGCAAAGAATACCCCTCGCTTTTGCAGCACTAATATCACTGTATGAATTTTAAAATCTGTCAGCAAGGGATCACAAAAGCTTTGGGAGCAAAGAGCTGCTCACTTTAACCCCTGAACCAGATAATCTAACAGTAATCCATTCAAAACTAATCAAACATTTACAGAAACGCACCAGCACTGAGGAAAACAATTCATCATCTTCATATGCTCATTACACTTCCAACATCTCAATCTACCTATGTAAATGAGACCGGGGATCTGACATCAGGTCCATGTACAGAAATTATAAACAAATATTCATCCATTATGCTGCTGAAATTTAACAGCTGGAGCACTAACAGTAGCTGAACTCCAAGCCCTGAGTATCAATTATTTATGAACCTAAAACTGACAAGACTGTCTAGGTGAATTAGCTGCATATGTCAAGCTTTGTTATAAATCCCAGCCTACTGTAAAACTCATTTTCATAGAATGTATGTACAAGGCTGACAATATATCAACAGTACGGCATTAATAATTTAGAAGAATGGTACCATAAGGGAGCACCTAGAAACTCTGCTCTGCAATATAGTTGATATTACAAATAAAAAAGTCAAATAAAATGAATTTCCCATAAACAGAGAATTAAATAAAGCATTTTTCTATGATTTTATATTCAATTTTCAAAAAACTTACCAGTTGATACTTGCATTTTTAGGAATCATAAGTATCACCTGAAGTTATTCAATTTTTTTTTTGCCATTGCTAAAAATGCCTTTGAATTTCTAGGCCTGTTGATGTGGGTTGCATTGCATTTATTTTACTCCAACAGACTGAGAACTAAAAGTGAGGTGAGGGTAAGAGCAGGAAGGAAAGCACTGCTTGCAGCAAGGACTGCTGCACATTGTGCCCCATGTCCCATCATCCCAGGTGACCCCAAGCCCCATCCCACCAGGTCTTGGGCACTGCCAGGGATCCAGGGGCAGCCACAGCTGCTCTGTGCACCCTGTGCCAGGGCCTGCCCACCCTCATTGGGAAGAATTTCTAATATCCAAAAAATCTGCCCTCTGTCAGTTTAAAACCATTCCCATTTTTCCTGTCATGACATAGGGAAATCTAAAGGACAAGATCTAAACCAGAATGCCTACAGTGAGATCTGGAAAAAGGAGACATCAAAGCGTTGCCCAGTGTCTCTGAAATTCAAGACAGGTCTGGATTTTGCTGTTGTCTCCCATCTCCACTGAAGAACAACCATCCACTGCTTTGATGGAGCAATGGACACCATCACCCCAAATCCAAATTTTGTTCAGAAGCTGCTGGATTATTCCTGTGTGTAATTCAACCTGTGCCCATGAAGATCAGGTTGCAGCAGCTTTTTGCTATTCAGAGGGGGTGTCCACAAAAAAATGAATACATGCACATATGAGACTCTGTGCCTGTCAAACAAACGAGATCTTATCTTATTTACAGAAGTAGCCCAACTGTGATCAACTCTGAACATCGGCTGTCCTTGTCTTCATGATATAACTTTCAGATTATTAAGAAAAATGGAAGGGGGAGGGAAAAGAAGTGGGGGAAGAGAGGGAGAATCAGTCCTGGTCTTGAGTGCAGATAGACACCAAAACTGAGGGATGGTTAAAGGGAATATCTAATACTAAATTTATGACTCACAAAAATTGCTCCTACACTTAACCTCAGCATTAGTTTTGGATACCCTTTATCTGGGATTCACCTTGACAACATACAAAGAAGCCATGAAGACATCACCTAAGGCAGAAAATACATCCCTAGACTCTCAAAACTAAAGAGCACTGCATTTCTAGAAATATTTTATCAGCACAAAAGGCAAAAGCACACGTGCATTTTGAAAGAAACAGTAATAGCTCATAAGAGCTTGACAAGGAAGTTAACAGAGCATTTTTGAATCAGGAGAAAGAGTTCATAGGAGGAAACACATCCTTGGTGATGCACACTTATACAACAAAGCAGAACAAAGTAGATGACCTTATGACTGCGGTGTGGAAAATGCTGCACTTCCATCTCCTCAACTACAGGATGCTGCCACTTCTGAGCAGAAAGTACTTGAAAGAGACTGGAAAAATTTAATAAATCATAATTTAAAATTAAATAATCATAATTTCATGGTGTGTGAAGTTTACTCTCATGCAGAAAGACCCCGACAAGGCCTTTGCATCACCCAGGTCATGTCAAAGTGCTTAGGATAGGACTTCATTTGGACTTAAATTACACAGAGGTCTCCTGCTGGCTCTCTAGGTATGAATGAACTCCACCTTGAGCACCCCTCAATGCCAAGGTGCTGCCTCAGGCACATGAAAATGTGTTTTTTGTTGAAATCCCTATGAATTTTCCACAGACTTCAAACGCAGAATGAAGATTGTGCTGTCTGCTCAAAACAATGAGCAAAGCATTATAGCATTTCCACAGAAGAGTTACTCAGGCTTAATTTTTGGACCTAATTATTCAACTTGGTGTCTGATGACATCCCTCAGACTACAGGTGGCTTTTCTTGCAAAGTGATACTTTTATTTATACACTTCTGCTGTCTTGATCATATGTGTGACACCTATGGAATCTTCCCCATTATCTGTGTAGTTAAATTTCTAAATCCTGCTTGGATACCTTCCCTTTCCCGAAAGCCATTCCTTTCCAAGGTTGTTTTGCAGCGGAGCTACTGGCTGGCACTGCTGTTCTTGCTGCTCCACAGCACACCATGGCAGGGGTAGGGTTACCTGAGCTTCCCCTGCCCTTGGCAGAGCTCCCTGCGCTCCACACCTGCCACAGGCACTGCTCAGGGGCACAGTGCCCAGCAGGATCCTTCTGGGATCTCCCTGCCTTCCTCTGCAGCTTGGGAGCCAGGCCCTTTCCTCTCTAAAGATGGGTTCAGGTTTCCTTTTCTAATTCCATCGGCCACCAGGGCTATTCACAGTCATGGCTGTGTCTTGAAATTACCTGTTCTAGTTATTTATTATGAAATGTTACAGCAGTTATGTCAATCTGTTCACCTGGTTAAGAAAACATTTAGCAAACTCCATACCTGGCTTCTCAAAGAGCCCCGCAGCTGTGTCCCAACATCGCCCAAACCATCCCACACCAGCGAGCCAGAGGGATGAACAAACCCATTAAAGCCTTCTGAAATAAAGTTATCATTTTTAACTCAGTTATCATTTTCTATTTCTATTTACTGAAAGGAAAAGTGGTGCAGCTGCTCCTATTTGAAGATTGTTTTTTGTTGATTTAGGGTAGAAAGGTACATGAACAACCAGACTCCAAATACAACTCCTTTGGGCTTTTGCAAGTGTGGGTTAAGCTTAAAAGATACAGGTCAGCAACAAACAAAGAGTGATTTGAGTATTTGTGTGAGTTTGAGCTAACATTTCATGTGAGACCCGTTTTATGAGGGCTACAAGGTGCACTTCCAAGGCATCAGTTCAAGAGCTGTATGTTTTCCTTTAATTTCTAAAAGGGTTTTCAACACAAAATAGTTCTATGATTTCTTGAAATTTTTTAGTTAGAACTCAACCTAGAGCTGGGAGTCTCAAAACTGTAACTCAGAAACTGGATTTGGAGCTGAAAAATAATTCAAGGTGAAAAAAAATTTTTTTTTTGAATTGGCTATACTTGGTGATAACTCTTGACTTATTCTTCTGTGCTGCTGCAATAAGCTATATTCTGGGGACCTGCTTTGGAGACTAAAAAGATAAGTCTCTTGTTGGGAAGAAAATTGCCTCTCTGACATAAATCTTTGGAATAGGAGTTTACAGAAAAGTGGTAAATATATAAAAAGAGAAAAAGATCAAATATCCCAAGCAAAACAAGTACAAGAGAAGATGAGGAAATATTTGCATTGCACCAACCAGAAAAATTATATAATAATAACAGACTTTATTTCTGCATGCCATTTTGCCACTTTGCAATGCTTAACTTGCAAAATTTTGCCAGCAGAAAGTCCCCAGGTTAGCACCTCTCCACACTGTGAACAGCGCGAAGAATGTATTTTAAAAAAAAATCTAAAATCCCTGGGTTTTTTCTCTTCCTCTTCTGATTCTTGTCTATATTTAAGGAATCCTACATAAATAGCTGTGGATTAAAGTGATTATAAGACTTGAGATGTTTTAAATGTCAGATGTAGAGTGTTGCTATACAACGTCGTTTGACGAGCCAGGTAAATTACAACACCCACAAAGTATAAAAGAAGCCACTGGCAGGAGGTTCTAGGCCTTGATTTGCGGCATTACCTAATGTAAGTACCTGCCCACCAACAGCAAATAAGCCGGGATTCTCCTTTTCCCTCTCCTGGGGGAATGAGGAACCAACAACAGATGCCTCAGTCAGGTCATTTCTCCCCAAAGTTTAACTGGTGTGACTGACAGCCCAAAAGCACTTTAATTTCTGACCTACTCCAAACATATTCACTGCAGTGAGTCTCATCCTACCTGGCTGCTATGCTTAAAATGCCTCAGGGTGTATTTTGCTTCCAATAAAGCACATTAGACCTGCTTAGCTAAGAAATAGAGCTGCTAATCTTGGCAGCGCTGCTGATTGTGCACGGCCTGTGCACACTTCATACATGGTCAATTAAATTTACAAACCATTTCAAAATTACCCACAGCCAGCAACAAAAACGAGCTTGGCAACATCTGGATGGCTGAACTTGATGCCTGATAAATCCATCCTTTCTGCTTTCTTTCCAGCTCGTTCGGAGGGTGCATTGCATATTTCAGAAGGGAGAAGTTCACTTATCACGTTTTATGTGCTTGAAAATTGGAAGGTCCTTGCCATTGTAGAGATGCTGATGGTTTTTTTTTTTAATTATGTCATTGCAGATGATGCTTAAAATAAGCAAAGCTTCCACATTACTGCCATTACTGATCTTTCTTAGGAATTAAAAAAGATAAATACCAGACTGGTTCAAGTAAACAAAACAAAACAAAACACCACAAAAACCCTCAAACAAACAAGCAAAAAAGAAAATAATTAAAACAACAAAAAAACCCAAACCCCACAGAAAATGAGGACCATGTTTGTGCTTTGCTGCTAAGTCAAACCATGAATTTTAAAGCTATTTATGATCTACTGAATTCTGTGATTTTTTTTCCCTGCCTTGCCATTTAATAAAGAGTGGGCAGAGAAAAGAAAAAAGTTAACCGTGTGCTGAGAACTGCTCCTTCATTCTGGAAGGAATAAACTTTTTCTTACTTTAATTCAGTGAAACTTATCTTGGGAAGCAAGTGAGGAAGGAAATGGACTGGTAAATATTTAAAAGGTTTTGGAGGATGGGCTTTCAAGAGAGAAGCTGTGGCTGCCTCATCCCTGGAAATGCTCAAGACCAGGTTGGATGGAGCAACCTGGGATAGTGGAAGCTGCCCCTGCCCATGGCAGGGGTTGGGACAAAAATTCAAGCACAAATAATTCTGTGATTCTATCATTTTACTTCTACAGCATTTGTTTAAGTCAGAACAGAAAGAAAACCTGTGACAACCATTCCTCACCGTGGCCAGGATGAGCAAAGACCCCCCCAGGTTCCCACAGAATTGAGCAAAGCATTTAATGGCAGAACAGACTGAGACACTGCAGTTGAATTTAATGGCGGCATTTCCAAATGGAAAGGCTGCAGGGTGAGGAATTAGGAAATATTCTTCTGGAAGAAGGTTTTGTGTGTTTGTCTGCCTAAATATGTGTAACAGTGGTGTATTTTCTAATGTAATGCAAGCGAGCAGCAAGAAAACCTTCTAATGGTGTGTAATGCCTATTAATGTGGGTAAGAGCAAGAAATGTGAATTATGAAGCAGATCCTGTCTGCACAAAGAACTGAAGAGATCCTTTGCTGGTATTTTTCCAGTTATTGAACCATCAGGTGTGACTGTATAACACGAAATATGGAAGTCCAACAAATGTCATACCTAGTACTTTTCGAAGATGTGATTGATCATCAAATTCCAATAACAGTTTAGGTGCTTAGTTGATATTGAGATTAATATACAGCTTGCTGCAGCAAGAACCTCTTCGGTTTCTGACCTTGGCTGGTAGTAAAATCCAATCGATATTTAGACCAAGTAAGGCTTCCAGAGAGGATACATTGAAGACATTAGTTTTCTAAAAAAATACTGTCATCAGCTAGAAAATCTAATCCTCTGTGAGGAATATGGTGGAACGGAATTGAGCGGCGAGCAAAAAAAAAAAAAAACAAGTGAATATTCTCCTGAACACAAACAGGGTTTACTCCAACTCTGGTTTCCCTCCTCTGGCTTTATGATTTTCTACTCCCACGTCCTCCCCGTGGTTAGCTCCTGTGTAAAGGCAAGAGTTTGCTTTGCAGACTTTGGTTAGAGGGCATTGAATCAGCAATTTGAGATAGCATATGTCCAGGCAAGACTAATCAGTACATCTTAAATTTGCAGGGTGCACCCTACAGACAAACATTTCATGGGCCAGGAATTATTCCTGGGAATAACAAGTATTTACTGCTATTTCTTACCCAAATTTCTCAATAACAAGCCTGCTGATAGTGTAAGATAAATGCAATGAAGTAATACTTATTTTTTAATTGGAATGTTTTTTTATCATACATCTTATGCCTTTCTTTCCTTCTATGTATTTCAGCTATATCTACAAAAATATAAACTATATTGCTAAAATAGATAATGTTTTGCTGAGTTTTATTTAATTAGTCTTTCCAATGTCTTTGGTATCTTACAGCTAATTTTCCTAAGTACATGCTAGGCTGGGGGAAGATTAAATTTCCAAAAGGATTGAATCCAATATGGTCTTGTGCAGATTTTATGCTGATTGTTATGCCTGGCATGGAAAGCCATGTCTGCAAAATACCTGTGATATGCTTTTCCAAGCACACGATGGAGGTCACATGGAAAAAAAATACTGTCCTAAATGGTTTCTTCAACAAGATTGCTTTCCACCAATAGGATAAAGAAAGCTATTTTAAGAAATTACTTTAAATTTCATATATGCATACATACATATCTATTAGGGTTTGTTTGACTGTAGGGTTCCCATGAACATAATGATTTATTAAGTCTTGTCCAACGTCTTGACAGAAAAATCAATCCTTGCGAAGCCGTTTGGAATTTTGAAAACCATTTATAAAATCATAATAATTTTATCAGACTTAGTCCTTTCCCCACCCTCACCTTGCCTGTACCACAGTTGCTAAAATCACTTGCAAGATCTTTTAGGGTTTTACGTCTACGATTCTCTGATCCATCTGGGATTTGGTGCAGCTTCACCTCTTACCCACCAAGCGCGGCTCAGTCAGGTAGCATCACCTCCCCAACCCAAACAGAGCAGAACCTTATGCAGGCAAGGAACCCTCAGATGCAGCTCTTCAGCTGTGAAATTGGCTTTTTTTATGTGATGTTCTGCCAAAGCCTGGACTGACAGCACTGAGAAAATCTCCAGGCTGGCTGAAGGAAGACGAAGAAGGGTGAGCCATGGGCAGCTCAAGAGACACACCAGGAGCTATGAAGAGAGACAAACAGAGTACTTTGAGAGCAGCTCGTCCTGCTCTCTTGGCGTGGCTTGGCTCAGGTTTGTAGGACGAGCACAACCTTCTCATTTCCTCCCTTTTAGGGCCTGTCAGTGGGTGAGGTTTATATTCCCATCCAATTGCCTTCTGACATGCAGCAAGGAATTTAAGGAGCTGCTGTGAAAGGCGGTGTGTGCTGCATTCCCACAAGGAAGGTGCTGAAAGGGGACATCTGCCAGTCCTGTCCTCCCCTGCCCTCACAAACCTCTGTGTGGCACCTCGCTGCTGGCCAAGGTGGTTTCAAGAAAAAGAAGGAAAATGTGAAAGGAGCTCAGAGTAAGCTGCAATTTTGTTTTTCTTTGGAGTCATGGATCTAAAAGTAACTTTGAATAAGGACTTCAATCCATAGATAGATTTTTATAAATAATCACCTAATGCATCTGGCCAGAAAAAATGGGTGAAAAGCCACCACTTGCACACCTTTCCTTAATGGAATGCAGGTTTCCTTGCGCTGCTGGGCGGTGAAAGCTCTGACCCATATTCGACACACACTGGAGTAAAAATGAGTCAAAATAAGTGCAGCAAACACAGCTGCTAAATCACCACCTTTTCCCATCCCATTCCCTTCAGTGGAGAGCATCAATTATCGGTAAGTACAAGATTAGTTCAAGAAGAGCAGCAGAGGGATGGAGGCTGGGGCTCTTCTGTGCTTTGGAGGACACAAGGATTGTGCGCAGCACGCATCTGCAAGGCTCCCCCTCTTAAATCAAACCCTGCTCCGCTGCACCATCCTAATTGTTCCAGGTGTTGTAATCAGTAAACATTTGCTCAGGATTTTATGTGTGTACCGTACTTGAAGATTTGTTTTCTATTTGAAATACTTGAATTTCCTTCTGTCTTGGTAACTGGAAGAAAAAATAACTCTGATAAACCTGCTTGGGTTGTTTGTAAGCCTTTCCTGGTGGGACTGTATTTTTCCATATGATTTGATTTTGTGATATTCTCACACCAGTGGTAGCTCCCTGCCAGCAAATGAGACCAAAAAGGAGCACAAAGAGTGAAGCGGAGCTGCATACACACTTCAAGTTTCTGGTTGTAAAAAAAAAACCCCAAAAAACCAAAAAAAGTAAAAAAAAACACAAACAAACAAACAAAAGAGAAGTGTTGGACAGCAAATGATAAGAATACTGTCAAATTTAAGAATCCTTTACATGGATCATTCCTGAGTAAAGCTTTTTTACATTGCAGCACAGATAGGAAATAAAATGGAGTCTAACAGGAAGGACAGTACCTGTAATTCCTCTGCAGAACATGCACAGAAACTTCATCTCTATTCTGCCATAGAGCTTGTTTTCAATCAGAATTTTTAGTTTTATTTTCATTGATTCTATAACAAATAGAACAGCAATAGTCAATACACTCAGATGGTCAACTATATCCAACATAACCGCTGTGGTTTATCTGAAATGCTTTGGTTTTTTTTATTTAGTTCATCTCTCCCCTCCAAAAAGAACCAGGAAAAGGGGAGACATCATCAGCTCAGTCCCAGAACAATCTTTTTCACATTCAAAGATTTGAAGATATAAATAAAAGACAATTGAGTCCTATCCAAAACTGGACCGAATTTGGGAATTTTGCAGACTCATTCTCGTGTGCAGTCCAACCACAATCCAGCACTGCCAGGTCCCCATTAAACCACATCCTCAAGTGCCATATCTACTTGATTTTTGAACACTTCCAGGGACGGTGACACCACCCCTTCCCTGGGCAGCTTGATCGAGCATTTGACAACCCTTCCAGTGAAAAGAATTCCCCTCATATCCAACCTAAACCTCCCACGGTGCAACTTGAGGCCATTTGCCCTTGTCCTGTCCCTCGTTCCTGGGGAGCAGAGCCTGGCCTGGCTGCACCCTCCTGTCAGGGGGTCAGAGATGGCAAGAAGGTCCCCACCCTTTGTCACACACATTGTCTGGCAGCCACCAGCCCCCAACCACACACACAGCTGAGCAGCAGGGATGTGAGGAGGAAGGGAAAATCCCAATGGAGCTTTGGGGTAAAAACTGGCAGAACCCTTCACTGGTGGAGCTTTCCTGCTCCAGAGGGGGACGGCAGCTCCTGAGCCCCTCACAGCTCTCCTGGCATGGCTATTTGGGATTCTACAGCCCCATCCCTCTCCAGCTGGGAGATCCCAGCACCCCAAGGGTGCCCTGAACCACCTCCCAGCCCCTCCAGCAGGGTTTTGCATCAGGCCACCCCGGCCTGGCCCTCTGGGGAGCAGAAGTCATAAACCCCCCAGCAGCTCAATGACTGTAATGACTCTTCCGAAGCTTTTTATAGGTGATCAGCTCTCCTGTAAAGGTCTGCTGGTAATTTGTGGAGAGGGGACATTACTGTTATCCTTGAGGAATTCCTGCTTCCTTTTTATACACCTTTTTTCTCTTGGGGGCACTGAGAAATTAACGGGAGGTGTTGGTCTGGAGCCTCTCACTGAGTAGAGGCTGCATTTATTTCTCTGCAGGCATGGAGAGAGCTGCAGCCTGCTGATTCAGGGCTGGATGTCTCCCTCCACCCCTCTGCGGTTCAGAGGGTGGCAGAGGGGCAGGAAAGGGAATTGAAATCTCCTGGAAATGGTATAAAAGGAAGGGACAAGATTCTAAATAGCATAAACCAGCAAAGAGCTTTAATGGTCAGGTATCATCACAAACCCCTCTGAACCAAGCAGGGGAGAAAATGTAGGAGGTTACTTGATTTGTGAACTGCCCACATCAGTGAAATGCTCCTGGTGACACCTGGGAGGAAGCCTGGGTGAAGCGAGTGATTTCTCCACATGAAGCAAGCTGCAGTCCTAGATTTGGGACAGTTCTTCCCGTGAAACTCAGCCCAAATGAAAATTGACAAAGATTGAGTAATTTACCCAGTAATGATAAAGCTCAAGTAAGTTTCCCCGGTGCAGATTTCCGGGGCTGTGGCTGCCACGGCTGCCACGCCACTGCTTCTCCAGCAAATGCTCCCCGCTGCAGACAGCGCTGCTACCAACAAAACAATCTTCCAGAGATCATAAAATGTTAAGGAGTTCATTTGTTTAAAGCATTATGAAATAGTTCCCTTGCAGATCTCACTCTTTAATTTCCTGCACCGGGGCTGAGGTGTGGGACACCAATACTGATAGATCAGATTAACACCTCTGATGCTCAGGCTTTTCCAGCTGCACAAAACATCATCACTGTTGCAATATGAGTTCTGGGGTCTGGACCTGTTGGTCCCAGGGGATCTGAACAAACTAACAGAAAGCAAAAATTACAAGCAATTCCTTCCAACAGGGAAACTAAGCCTCCTAGGCTGATAATTTGCCTTTTGGGGAGGAAAAAAAAAATAAAGGAGATGACTTTTTCTTCTTTGCCTTCTCAGTGAATCCACTTACTCTCTTTGATGCAAGGTTTCCTACAAATCTTTTAAGTGCAGCAAAAATATGTGAATATGGTGGCTAAAATTAATCACAAGTTGGAGACTGCCTTGAAGTGATTTGAGAACCAAGGTCTAAGGCCCAGCAAAAGCAATTTGTGTCCTTATCAAGTAGAGAACTTTTGGCACATTATTGGGTATGCTACACACAGGGTGGTGCTATTTAAATAGGCCTTTATTTAGGGTGAAACAACAGGGAGATACAAGGAGTGGGGGGGAAGATTGGTATGGCAGATACTCCACATGTCACAACACTACCTTCCAATTCTCAGACCTGGGGTGCCTGAGGGGGCTCCAGGAGAGCTGGAGAGGGACTGGGGACAAGGGATGGAGGGACAGGACACAGGGAATGGCTTCCCACTGCCGGAGGGCAGGGAGGGATGGAATATTGGGAAGGAATTGTTCCCTGGGAGGGCGGGCAGGCCCTGGCACAGGGTGCCCAGAGCAGCTGTGGCTGCCCCTGGATCCCTGGCAATGCCCAAGGCCAGGCTGGACATTGGGGCTTGAAGCAGCCTGGTCTGGCTGGAAATGTCCCTGCTCATTGCAGGGAAGTGGACAAGATGAGCTCTAAAAGTCCCTTCCAACCAAAACTATTCTGTAATTCTAAGATTTTTTGCCTTAAAGATGCTTTTTTTTTTTTTGGTAAATGCAATGTCATTTCATGAGATCCCTTCCCAACACACATGTGGTGGTGGAGCAGCAATTCCCTGCCTTGCCAAAACCTTGCGATCCCTGAGAATTTTGGCTGTGTCTTCTTTGTGTTCGTACCAGCCCTGAAAGTGGTGGCTTCAGCCACTTTGTGACATAAATGTTGAATTTTTTTGAAACGTGATTGATGTGAAAATATTCCTGTTTTGCTTGAAAGATCTTGATTGAAAAGGCCTGTGGAGAGTCCAGCCACTCCCGGGGATGAGCAGAAGGAACTGAGTGGGACAGACCTGTCTAAATCTGTCAGGGGAAGAGTACGGGATGTTGTCCAAAATCAAGGGGAGGAAATGCCCGAGAAGAGCTTGTGAAATGGCAATTGGATTTATTCAGTGAACTGGAACTAAGACTTTTTGTAGAGGGCTTCAGTTAATCTTGTGTGAAAAGCTCTGCCTTTCAATATAAATGACTTCTGGAATGAGTTACAAGTAAAAAGTGCTTTACACCAGTGCAATTCCATGAGAGCAACCCTGATGGCCTTGGAACACCCACAGCCCAGAGCTGCACCTACAGAAACCCAGCAAGAGGAGGAAAGGGACCCTTAGACCACCAAATCCCCTTCCTTCATCCCAATCCTTTCAAAATCATAGAGCAGAAGATCATCCATGGGCAGACTCAGACCATGTTCACTCCCTACCAGAACAGCAGCTTCTACTTGTAATGAAATCGCAGCAAATAAAACTGGGAAATACACAAAAAGTATCTCCCAACATCAACGTGTTGATATATTTTATCAATTGGGTTTGGGTTTTTTTTTGTTAAAACCACCAATGTTCTCTCAATATTATTCTCTACAAACCCTCCATGAAGGAACCTCATGCACAGAGATATTTGATGTGGGAACTTGCATTTTTTTGTCAGTGCTGCAGCTTCATTGTCATAAAATCAGGTTAATTGATGGTTCCAAGTCAAGTTTTGTGCCAAAACTAAGTCCACTGCTTTAAAGCTGATCCAAAGAACTGCCCTTCCAGTCCAAAGAATTGCCCTTCCAGCTGGGCCATCCCTCCTCAGCATCAATACCTTCTTTTTTTCATTGTGCACAAGTAAAGACTTACATACACCATCCATTGAAAAAATTTAGGAGCTGATTTCCCCTTTTTCTCCCAGAAAGAGGAAAGCCAGTCATGACCACCAGCTACTCCATGTTATTTTTACAGGACAGCAATTAGTCTCTGTAATGGAAAAGTGCTATTAATTCAACCAGTACATTACATATTAATTACCAAAATTATTGAAATAAACTTTTAAAATAATATCAAGGAAGTAATTTAAAAAGTTGCTCCGTACATAACACTTTCAGATTCAGAATGAGAAATGTATGTGACTACGAGGGGCCAAAACATGGCACATTTAATTTAAACCCTGGCAGCAAGGGGCAGGTTCCATTGCAGCTGTAATAAATTACATACAAGTGCTACAGAACAATAACAAAAACTGTGAGCCATCCATTTCAGTACCATTTACAAGAAATCAATATCAATACTTAATGCAATACTGGTGAAAAATGAGCAAAGATACAGAAAGCATAATAAACCAGTAATGAAAGACCTTGCAGTGTTTCACTTTGGAAGAAAAAACTAACTGTCTATATTTTCATGTAGAGGGATATTTCACTGAGGCAATGTGCTGGAGGTATGAGTGTTTTGCAGATCTAAGTTTAAAATAACCTCTTTATTAAATTAAAAAAAAAAAAAAGTTACCTTAAACTGTGGATTACTAGCTTAGTAAAGCTCATACATATGGAAGGAGACATTTCATCTTCCCATGGTCCTGCGTGCTTTTCATGGGATTGCCTCAGATCAAACACCTTTCCTTTACACGCCTCTCTGAAGGCACAGGCCACTTCTCACAAATGCAGGTGTTCCCTTTTGGAGGTGCTGGCTTTAAACATTCTACCACCAGTGAGCTGAGCAGGAGACTCCATCAGGTGGCTCCGTTTCCTTCACTGGTTTCAGTCTCCTCGGAGAAAAATGTGCTCTAATACCTTTCAGAAAGGATCTGTTGCCAGGTGGAACATGGGACAAAATAATCCTGAAAATAACAAGTGTGAAGTCCCTGTCGGGCGAGGTGAACGTGAGTGAATTGCCATTTGTCACCACAGGTACCATCCCCATCCACACAATCACCCTCAGCCCGTTGCTCTCCATCAACCTAAAAGGCCTTTCAGGAAAGGTTCAGCTCCCCCAGGTTTTCCTTCAGCTCTCCTGGATTTTCCTTCAGCTCCCCGTATGCTTCAGAGGACAACAAGAATTAAAAAATTTGGGGAATTATTGTAACACTAGGCGAATATTCATACTAAATATAAATACTACATGCTTTAAAAATAGCAAGAAAAATAGTAAGAAATTAATTGCAGTGAATCTGCAGGTAGGTAGATCATGGATAAATAGACAGACAGAAAAAAACTCGTTTTGCCATCATTTTTTAATCATGCCATTCTTCCTCAGTAGTCCCCCTGGGTTCACTCCATTGTCTGCCATAGCAGATTATCAAATAGCAAAGGACATCTAAACATTTTTAGGGTCATCAAACCTCTTCTTTACTGTGATCGAAACAAAATTAACAATTTACCTCCAAAATAAGCCTTTTGGAACAGATGGAATTCAAAAGCATCCTGCAATAGAGCATTCAGTCTCTAGCACCTAATAACAAAATATGCTAGTATTAACTATAACAAACAAATTTTCACAATTTAGTCCCCCAAACCAAAGTCCTGCTGAGCCACTGCCCCACCCAGTAGAGAGCTCCACTAATTATATGTGCAGGGGAAAACAACAAAAAAAAACCACCTTACTAATAAAATAAAAATTAATGATGTTCAGACAATAATGTCTCAACAATAAATAGCTTGATCTGACTGTTTTGTTTATACTTCTACAAATATAAAATGTTTTTCACTGGAATATATCAAGGATTTGTTTGCGAATATTTTCAAAACTTGAAGCTTGATTTGACAACTTCTCCCTCATGAACACAACCACAAAAACCTAGGATTGAGTTCATCCTTCATTCACACAATTACAACAATCTTGCAGGAATTATTGGGTCATCTTATGCAAGGAATACAAATTCACAGGGGATTTCCACCCCCAGTGAAAGCACAGAAATTCAATGGACCAAGCAGAGATGTTTAACAGCCCTCAGACACGTTGAAGCCTTTCACAGAACAATAGGAAGATGAGAAACTTGATGGGTTTAGTGAAATAATAACCTGGTTTAATTGCTGAAAAAAAGGATTAGAGATCTGGTGAAATATTCTGGTAGAAGCTGAAGATCTGGAATCCTGTTCGGTTAAAGGAGGTGCCTTGGATGGTTTGCCAGGAGTGCAGACAGCCCAGACCACCAGCAAGTGCAGCCCATGATCCCATTGCTGGGTGGGTTTGGTGAGAGCTGAGGGCGCCTGGCAGCTCTTCCAGCTGCCACCAGCATCCAGTGCTGAGGGGAAGGGGACGCTGCTGAGCGAGGCTGCTCCGGCCATTTTTCTCAGTTGTTCTTCACCTCAGAAAAGTGGCAGAGCCATTCCTGGCTGTTCTGATACGAACTAAAATAATCCCACACATGATGTGGCAGTGAGAGCTCATTCCCAACAACCACAGGCGAGGATTTGCCATGAGCTGCATGGTGCACATGATTGCATTTTCTTACCGGGATAGGAATTGATATTTCCCCAAATCAGTGTGGTTCCACACCAGAATTTGGATTATTTCTGTTTTGGTTTTTTTGTTTACCATGAGGAAGTGTGAACTTGTCTTCCAACACCACAGAACAGCTCAAGGAAGAATAAATCAAGTGTATATTTGTGTGTATATATTTTTCAGTTTATGAAAAGGGCAAGTGAGCTACCCTTTTGGACTCAGACAACCTTTTGGGGTTTGTTCATATAGTTCCACAGTATCAGTTTAGAAGTGGCACCTGACTCAAGGAGATGGAGAACGAGGTCACTCAGGGGGGGACTTTTTGTACTTGTTCATCCATCACAGCACAGCGCAGTGCTAGGCCCGGTGTGCCTATGCAATAGCAAACGGGAATGGAGAGCAGAAGGGCTGTGGAGTGCTTTTGATGCCACACCTGCCACCCAGGTGGTTCAAAAAACCAAATTTTTCCCCAAGGACCAAGGCTCCAACAGGAGGGAACCTCAGGATCGGCCCCTACTTTTACCAGCTCTGCTAGTATCAGCTATATGTACTCTTTTCTCACAATTTCCTAGATAAAGGGTATAAGAAATCCATTTATGGGCACAAAATAAGAGTGCCATCTACGACAGAGGCCTGTGTTGAGGAGCAGTTACCGCAGGAGGATTGTGGTACTGACAGATGGCATCCAGCACTCCTCAGATGATAGCAGGGTTCTGTCCAGAACACATACGGCTGTGTAAAAGTCAGTGGGAGTCTGGATTATGTGCAAAATTAACAATCATTGGGGAATGCAAATATTCTCAACATTACTTCCACTAATCAGCTTTTGAACATATCCCCACTCTGGGAGGAAATCAATTTTTTTGCAAGTAATACAAGGGATTCCTATTACATGTTGTGAGTTAAGTCTAACTGATTAATCCCCTAAGTAAAATTCCTTTCTTTAAATTAATTCAATGCTTTCTGCTGCCATTCAGTGGTTTGCCTGAGGACATCACATTTATTTGCTCACTCCTACCTGCCTAGGCACACCCACTCAGTGCTATAATGCCCTTTTCAGTTAAATGTATGATATTTTCTTATAATTGCCTGAAAAGTATTGCAGCAAACTTGCTGTCTCACTCTTTAGATCTGTTTTTCATCTCTGAGTCCAAGATTGTAATTTAAATACGACTCTAGGTGAACATCACCAGAAAGAGCTGAATCCCACTGAAGCTAATAAGTCTTGGTACTGATTTCAAGAGCCTTCGAGTTTAGACTGTAATGAAATGATTTTTTTTTTTTTTAATTTTTTTTTTCCCCTTGAATCGTCTTGTGAAAGTGATTCTCGACTTTTACGCAGAGAGGTTTGGGGAAAGGAGAAGTTCCGTACCCAGTAGATGGTGCTGTAATCAAATCCTAAAACCTGTTACGCCAGAGCCACTCTGCCACAGTGTCACGGCAAATTTCTGCAATTAATAAAGCAAGCGTGTTTATTTTAGGCACGTGTCGTTGTGTTTAAAACACACTTATTAATCTGGAGCAGCAATTGTCGAGGCAGCCTGCTGAAACAATCCCGAGAAATGTGTGGTGTGGATTTTCCATACCTTGCAGAAAAGGGGTTGGGGATTCTTCCTCGCGTCTCTCAGGCTCTGCGGTCCAGGACTGTGAGATCGCGTGGCCCCGGCACAGGGAGGGCACATCTCTCATTTTGGGGAAGCAAAGCAAAATCCCTCCATCTGCACCATCCTGCGCCTTCCAGCTCGGGGTCAGATTTCACAGAGGCAGAAATGTGATCAGTTGATAAGGCAGGAAAGGAATATCATTTCCCAAGTGAATAAATTGTAAGTATTTTGTTCTAAAAAAAAAAAAAAAAAAAATCTTTGGATTTCTTTCAAACTCTTTGACTGTGTTGCTACAGTCCTGCACCACCTGCACTTGCATATCTGATCCTCAGATTCCCCTATTTTGTAACTGGAACTGAATACAATGGCCGTGTCCTGAAATCAGCCTTTACTTTTCTCCTCGACAATCTCCATTAAAGCTCGCTGCTGCTGATAACCTTTGATCTCCTCTCCATTTCTGCTTAACTTCTGAATGGTGCACACACCTCTCTGATATTGCCAGTTCTCCCATCCTCTTTGCAGGCATGCCGAGGAGAAGAATCTCTCCCAAGGAGCTGGAGAAAATTCCGCCCTGGGGAGACAGGTCCCTCGATGGCGCAGAGTGACACTGCAGGGACCAGAGGGGGCTGGCAGAAAACCCTGCTGGCAGCTGCTGGGCCTGTTGGAGAATTCAGCTCAATGTATAGATTTTTTCAGTTTGACCTGAAAGTCACTTTGGACAGATGTCCTTTCTAAATGGCAGCAGCACCTCTGCACAACTTTCCTGGACAAGACTTTGATTTTAGACAATATTCCAAACACAGAAGCAGATTTTCGTATGATAAAATACCTTACAGGCTCTTACTATTCATTGCCACTCTGAACCGTCTGGAATGATCAGGAAAAGCTGCAGAAGGAATGATCATCCCTGGGATCAGCTCTGGAACTCTGCAAAAGCACTTCTAAACAGCCCTCACTCACACTCCAAAGGCAAATTGAATAAAACCCTTGGTAAATAATATGCTCAGGGATGTTACGTGCCTCCAGATGTGGACAGCTGAAGTCTCAGAAAACTAAATCAAAACAACAAAAAAAATCCTATAAATCATGTTTCCTGTAGTTTTCACTTATGCAGGGGTTTGCAGCAAAGGTTCCTTGGGCTACAGAATTTCATTTAACACACAGCATAGCTTTTAAATAACAAATACAGCAGGAGGAATTTATATACTTCTCAGAGCATGGAAGCCCCTTCCCAGAATTATTAATGTGACAATACCCACACACTCAGGGCCACATTCCAGCCTTGAGTACACACACGTGTTTGCACTGAAGTTAGCAAAAGCTGCACAAATATATCCAAGGAAAGACTTTCCCCCATCATAAATTTTTCAGAAAATGTAATTATTATGTATGATAATTTTAGCTAATGAATACATTTGTATGACTCATTCATTATGTATCAGTCATTTATAAGGTGTTCACAGCATGTTTTATTAATTATTATTAAAACCTTGGATTTATTTTAATTCATATTTCATCAGGGTTACCTCTTTGAAATGCCACAGACTTTCTTTTGAACTAACGATTTCTGCTTCTGTGAGGCTCCAGCCCAGTTATAAAACAAGAGGAGGATTTCCAAATATTTCAGTGGTCTCGAGATCAGGTCCGTTGTACACAAAGGCTATTAAGAGGCCATTGGTCTATATCAGGTGTATAAATAATTTGTAACATAAAAAGGAGGGGTGAAACTGCCCTCAAGAGTCACTGAGCTTTTCCCTCTCCATGTCCATGGGAGTGACCCAAGCTGGTCCCTGGGGTGGGATGAGGGGCAGGAACCATCACTTCTGTTCTGTACCTGTGCAAGCCCTGGAGGAGGAGGATCCTTACCCACAACTGGGACGATTATTGGGTCACTTCAGTTGTTCTACACCAGGATCTGCTTCACCTCCCTGGTTTCTGTCATGTTTTCCTGCTGGTTATTCTCCTGCAGCATTCTGCTGTTGTAATGAAAGTAAACACCACTCCCTGTAAGATTTGCATTTTCCCTTGGGAGATTTTACGGAATGCAGCCGCTGAAAAAAAAACAACAACAACAACAACAAAACAACTCCTGCTTTTAATAAACACTTTATTTCTTTATAAATACTGCATGGATACAGCCTTTTTCCTCCCTATCACCAATTTTGGACCAGACCAAGACAAAAAGTTAAAAAATGGGGGAAAAGGAAATCCCAAGTCTTTGGCACAAGGAGCCTTTTTCTTTGACTAGAAGCAGCATGAACAGTTTTCATATAGATCAGTAATATAAAATTGCATATTGGGGGGAAAAAAGTAGAGTGCAATCCAAACCTGGGGACATAACCAAGGGTTAAACCTCAGAAAGGGCTGGAACTAGACAGAAATCTTCGGAAGAAAAATTATTTTAATTTCCAGAGACTTCAAAAGGAACCCCCACTATTGAGCTCCTGCAAAAAAGGAGACACAGAGACTGAATTTGGCCATCTGCAAAGCAGACTGCAAGAACAGGCTGCCCTTTTAGCCCTTGCCCCTAGAAAAATAAAGGATAAAGGATGCTGGACTGGTAGAAGTCCCAGAGCTGGAAAAGAACACAAGAAGCAACATAGATCAGATTTTTTTATCCTGATTTACTTGATTTCTTCCAGACATGCCATTGCAGGGCTCACAGGGCCTGGCCCAGAAAGAGACCTTTAAAAATGGAGAGGTTTCCATCCATTCCAGTAAACTTTCAGATAAATTCTTAAGACCCACTTTCCATTTCAGTGCTTGGCGCTGCCTGTACAGAATCTCAGCTGTAATGGGGAGGAGCTTCAGACAGTTGTCACCATCCGCAAAAAAATTGCAAAATATACCTTGCAAAAAGACCAGCTCATTATTGAAGTTATTTTCCTTTCAGCACCCTGATTTCCAACAAATATTGAAAAATGTTACAGATGTTCTTCATTTTTTACACTTAGCAACTTCAAAAAAAAAAAAACCAAACTGATTTTGGATGCTAAATGAGCAAGGGAATTTGCTCACCACATTTATGTGCTGAAATACAACGCAAGCTGAATTTTTACAGGTAAATTACAAATTTTGGAGAAAAAGTGGTTTTCTGTTTGGAGCCCTAATGCAGTTTATTTAAGAGAGACCCAACAGTATTGCTGTGCCTTCAACCCATTATTCCTGAGGTGCAGAAATGCCTGGTTCCAAATGTAGCAAAATGAAAAATTACAGAGCCTGTCTAACAAATCAAAAATAAATGAAGTAACAACATAAAGGTAAATTTACTGTTATTTATAATTTACCATTTTTACCTTGTTTTCAATTGTCTCTTACTCCTCTTCATTCGAGGAGCCCATTACATTTTATTATGCTAAACCCTATCTTCTGTCACATAAATTACAGTTAAAGATCTTAATATTAAAGCCTCTTAGCTCCCAGACCATATTTCAGGCTTTGTTCAAACCAGACATTAATGCTGAAATTGAACACAGATCACTTTGTCATCATTACCTATGATCTCAAAAGTATAATACAATCTTTGGTATATATGGCACAAAAATGCTTCTTTGTATAACACTGAATTATGGAGATATATTGATATTCTTAATATTTTGACAAAACAATAAAACTAAATATGTTAGCTCTTTAGCAGATACCAGCATACCAGCCCAGCTATTATAACAATAGTCACTGAGGTAAAGGTTTATTTATTTCAGGTAAAATAGGGAATTAATCATGGAGTTATTTTAATCCTAAGTTTTCCCTGGTATAATTTAGCCTCCCTGCTACAGGAACTCTCTTGCCAGTGTTCATCATCATCTGCTTGGGTTCACAATATGCACCTTTGTTACAGGAACAATATTCTCTTTTCAGTGGTCGTGCCTCTAGCAAGGAGAAACACGGGTGCAGACTCTTTCATCTTATTGTGTGCCTTTTACTCCTGCCCTGGAATTACCCTAAAAGAGGCGTCCATGAGCCTGGACGGGGCTCCGGGCTCTGCACAGGGATGGAGGAGGGAGCACTGCAACAATCCACTCCTGGTTTGTGCCTGAAACCTGTGCTGTTGTCATTATTACTGTTGTTATTATTATTATCATTATCATTATTATTAATTGTTTGGTGGTCACCCATCACTCTCAGACCTTTACAGATATGTGCACCCTGGCCCAAATTCTGTCTCTAGCTATTATCACCTCAATACTGTCACCTATTATAACCCAAATGAATCTGCATGAGGCTGAGGACAAAATCCTGCATTTTGCAAGAGTTAGTTCTATTCATGAGTAGTCGTGAGAGTATCTTCTGCAGGGTATTTTTACAAGGCTTCCCCTGCATATCTCCTCCAGTCAATGAAAAGCCTTGGATGATTTCTTCATGCCCCGGAAAATTAAAAATCCCCTGCTGTTTGTAGCACCCTGGCCAGGATCTCCCCCCACCCTGCCACTGCAGCAGTGAGAGAGGCGGCCCTCAAAAAGCTCCTCCTGAGAGAAAATTTCATCTCTGGTTTTCTTCATCTTTTGGACTGCCCACAGCCTGCTCCATTTATCCAGTTACTCCTGATCAGTCCCTCCGAGAGGGCAGGGAAGCCACCAGGTATTTTTTACCTGCAGCCTGGCTGGGTTTGAGACAGAAGAGATGCTTCTCATCAATGCCTGCCTTTGCCAGCTCAAAAATTATACAAAAAGCAAAGATCTGTGTAAAAGCGGTCAGGCTGATATGTCTCAGTACAAATGCACAGAAAAGTTGAATTCACAGCTGTCCAAATATAAGGAAACTTCCCCCAAAAACTGCTCTGTGCAGGTCCTCTTTGGTACATACAGATGAATATTTCTCCAATGGAACACATCCTGCAATGCTTCAAAATATCTCTGTCCACTTGTATTAGAGTTTGGGGTATTGCAACGTCTTTCATTATAAAGAGAGGGTTATTTTTTTAATATATACCTTTTCATTACATCTAGGAGTAAGGTCATGAGTTCTTCTCATGATGGAGGTATAAATATTACATTGTATGGCTGAAATAGTCTGCCTCCGTTCCTGGAGAATACCCTTGGGTAAAATAGTGTGTCAGGGCAGCTGATTGCCTGCTCATTTCAGTTTGCTTACTTTTTACAAATAAATTACCAGACAAATGAATAAAAAGAGAGCGTTAACTTCAGACAATCAGATTCATAATACAGCCCCATTATGGCTTCAGAGCCTTTAAGCCTAAATTAGAGTTATTTCTGAAATTAGCTAATCGGGGTTGTGGCTCATTTCTTTCCTCCCAGAAAGGGTGGGGGGAATCTTGTAGTGACAGCGAGAACAGAGGTGCAGGAGAAATGGGGTTTTGCTCACAGTTTTCCCGTAGGAAAACTGGACAAGCTACTCATGGTTAGGTCAGAGCTGCTCTCAGCTGCCCTGGGGTGTGGGGAGCCATCCCAGGTGGCTTCGAAGGGAAGGTGGTTTGTCACTGTGTCACTGTGTCACTGTGTCACCTGTGCACACAGACTTCAGCACACCCACACCTAGGCACATTCAAATCCCTTTGCTTCCACTTTTGCCTGCACTATCTTTTTATTTTTTGCCCCCTTTTTGGCACAAGCAATGGTTAGTCTGTGCAAATAACACTGAACACCATCGGGTCATTTCAAGCATGAACCAAACAGTGGAGACTCTGGAGTTTTGCACGCTTAAAATTCTTTCTCTTTTTCTCTCTCTATTTTTCACATACTATTCTGGAGGTGCCACTTACTGGTAGATTTTCAAATATTTCCTTTTTTTGCTAATTTTTACATCCTGTTATTATCCTATAAGTGCTAAATGATAATGGTTCATCTGTTCATTTCAGTAGATACACATTTGTTTGCTGAATGGTTTTTAACCAGGAGCTGTTAATTATATAAGATAATTTTGTGTAAGTGTTGGCCTTAAAAAATAAACTCTCTCTGGGTTTTTCCCCACAAGCATTTGGATTTGATTTTTTAATTTAATGTTTAAAAAAACTTCTGTTTTGTTTTGTTGCTTCTTGTTCACAAATGAAGCAAGTGATTGATTCATTTGAGTGAATGAAAAATGCATCATAATTGCTGCAGTCTGTCCAGCCTGAATTATGTGCTGCTGGCATGGGCACAAGTAGATAATACCTCATCTGTTTACTGCTCTGCTCAACCCTGCCAGTGGAACCAGCGGCTGACAAAAGAGAGAGGAAATCTGCAGTTTGCAGGGAGTGGGAGCCAGGAGGTGGCAAACAGCAATTACGGGTCCAAAAAGGGAGCTCGAGCGAATTCTGCCTGGCACTCTGTAAGGCTGATAAAAGCAGGGTTTGCTTTCTCAGCCTGATTCAAAATTGTCCCTTTGGGAAGGCTCTGGATGTGTGTGGGAGAGAGATGGAGGGTTGCGCCTGCACTGTGAGGAGTGAGGTGTCTTTTCCTGGTGGGATCCTCCAACCTGCAGTGCTCGAATGTGGAAAGGAGCAAAGCACCAGGGGAGCTTCAGGCTTTGAGACATCAGCTTTGAGACATGGACCTCTTTGGGTACCAGCCCTGGAATGGTTTTCCCTTGCTTCTCTCTACCCCAAGGCTGGGGATCCTTGCTCTGTGGTGCATGAAATGCTCCCATGCATGGTGAGGAGGTTGTTTCTATTTTGATTTCGTTTTTTGCCTTAAACAATGTCAGTTCTCAGGTTTATATGGATAAGACCACAAATCTTTACAGAATATCTTTGCTGTTTCTGTGAATATTTATGCACAGCATCTCTTTGTGTCTCCTGTACTTCTGGTGCAAGCCCTTCTTCCCCAATGGGAGAATCTTTCTACTGTGAAGCTGAGCTTAAGAGAAGCTGGGATTTTTCACAGAGTCAGAAAGGTTAAGGGACCTTAACGCTCATCCAGTCCCACCCTGCCAGGGCAGGAACACCTTCCACTGTCCCAGGCTGCTCCAAGTCCCAGTGTCCAACCTGGCCTTGGACACTTGCAGAGTTCCAGGGGCAGCCACAGCTGCTCTGGGCACCCTGTGCCACTGTCTCATCACCTTCACAGGGAAGAATTGGTTAACATTTGATCTAAATATACACCCTGTCAGTTAAATAAGTGACATTTTTCACCTAGAATGATCTCTCAAAATCCTTGACCAAGTGGCCACTGTCCGTCATTCTCATCTGCAAGTGTCCTTTTGTTATTTATCCTTTAAAAAAAACAAGCTGGTTAAAGGAATGTGAAAATATCTAATTGCAAACTACTTCCTTTCTCATCTGTGTTTCCGTTCCTGCCCCAGGTAGTCTGACTGGCAAAACCCCATGGCTGTGCACAGAATTCAAGACGCATAAAACTCACAGTCATTTGCTGACAGCTAAAATCACAGACAGAAGGACCAGAGAGCTCTAAAATAAGTGTTTGACCTCAGCGGTAGCAACCCCCAAATTTCTGATAGTGTCAGCAGGTTGGGCTCCAACACAGACTTCCAGAGCTCTGAATGGCTTTTCCCCTTTAAATCACATCAGCATTAGATTTAAAGCCTGAGCTGAAATCCACAGTAAGCAATGTGAGCTGGAAACCTGACTGACTTCAGCCTGCTCGGTGAGGGGCTGAGTCTTTCACATCCATGCTACAAGGAAAAAAAGTTTGCTTCCCTGCTTTTCTCCCATATTTGACCCTGATTTTTAAAAATTCTCGGTTTTAAAATTCAGATCAAGCTTTTACGATTTTTGCTGCTGACCTTCAATTACACCTTTTCTTTTGCAGCTGTCAGATTAAAGTGATTTATATTTCCTAAAGTTAAAGCATATTTCTGATGATTGGAATAATTATCTCCCAGAGAAAAGTCCATCACGTTTAAGACATTTTGTCACCAGCAAGGTGTAATGGCAGCCAGAAGTCACATGGGGACGCATCTCCTGTGGGTTACCTTGGTGAGCACCCAGACAGACATGCCCTGGTGGGCCCCCAGCTCCCACACAGCGCCAGCAGTACCGAAATTTCTGCCTCTGGCTCACTTCAACACCTAATCTTGCCAATATAAACATTATTGTCACAATAACATTACTTAAAATTTGCCTTATATTGACCTTTTTTTTTTTTTGCAAGGCAGTCATTCCCATGCCAGACAGCTTTTCTTTTATTTTCTCTTCCCCTCAACAGAATTTTATTTGGCAATTAAATAAATACCCACATAATTTCACAGACTGAAGGATGTTGGCTTTTTTTATTTTGCATTGCATAATTACATTCACAGAGAGAATATTTTAATGCCCTATGTTTTCTATATAATTTCTCTTTTTTCATATAAAAAGAAAATTTAATTTTACTTTGCAAATAAATTAGATCCAGTAAAATGCAATGAACTGTAAAGTAGTTGAAAGGTTCTTTTATATGGAAAATATTCTTTCTATGAAAATTAATTGGTCCTTACTTTGAAATTTTTTCACTGGCAAATATGTGTTCTCTATGTATAAAGTGTTATCTGGCAGTAAAATTTATTACCACCTGAACTATTCCTCCCCATATTTCAGGACACTGAATATCATAAAGATTGTTCCCTTTTTGCTGAGGTGAATGCTTGCTCAAAGCACAATCATTTCAATTTCAAAATGATGGAAGACAGTAAGTGGAAATGCATGAGAAGTTTCAAGAACTGTGGGAAAAAAAAAACCCACCTTTTGAACTGTTGAATCCTAGCAGCCACATAATAACCTATTTGCTGATTTCAAAGGTGAATTTTCACGGGTAATACCATGTGGGAGACAAATCTGATTTTCCAAGATACTGGATATACAAGAAGAAGGTCCCCTAGAGCTACATCCTTGTGTGGTACAAAGGGCTGTGAGCTGATCTCTTAGCAGCTAAAGCATTTTTAAGCCTTGAAACTTCACCCCTTGAAGAACTTACATTTTTCCACCTTAAGCAAGGAACTTTCTTGATGAATAATTGCTGTTTTCTTGTCAAGTTTTAGAACATACTACCAGATTCACAAAAACTAGTGTTTTCCTGCTCAGAAATCTTCCAGGTGGTGAAGGGCAAAGCAGTTAAAAACTGCTCCATCTGTTCTGGTCATGATGCCTTAGAATTTTAGCTTTTATATTTTTCATATATTTGTAATCCTGCAGTTCTTTAGTGTATAGCTCAGACTCCATACAGAGTGTGAGCTGCTGTCTTCACATTTTGGTCAGACACAACAGTTCCTCTCCAGGCCTGGGAATCACGGCCACCTCACTGTCCCAGGCACTGAGAAATGGAAACAAAAATGAGATGGGGAAAGCAAACTTGAGGCAAATGGCTTCATTACCTGAAGCTGTAATTGGAAGATTAACCCCCAGTATGCAAATAGAACAAACTGATAAAAGTGTGCAAGCCCAGGACCCATCATCCATTTTGGGTGTAGCCCCTACTAGGGTGGGCTTCATCTGCCCTAAGTGTACCTGGAGACCCTCCAATAAATAGAACTGCTTTTTATTCCCTTAATTTTGTCTGGTCTGTTTTAGGCAGCTCCAAAAAGGCATCGGTGACTCCCCAGGCAAATCCCCCCATCCCTCTGCCGACGCTTTTCCACGCGAGCCGCGCTTTCCTTCCTTGGTGTTCCTCCTGCTTCCTTAAATAAAGACAGGCAGTCTAGTTTGGCTCAATTACTCCCTGTAATTGCAGAATGTGTGGAGTCCAACTGGGAAACCAGCGCAGGGCTGTAAAAATGGTGCTGTGGTAGCAGCCACTATGGGAGGAATAAATCCGCTTTGGAGTGGGAATCCCCTCCGGGACATCTCCCAGCGCTGCAGTGATTTTTTTTCCCCCCATAGCTGTGTTGTAGCCTCGCTGCAGCTTATGTATCATATTGGAGAGCAGTGAGATGTGAAGAAACGAAGTTCCTTCTGCTGCTTTTCTTTAAGGCACTTGCTGTTTGTACAGCGAGGGTTGGTTTATAATTATGTTACGAAGGACAGAAGAGAAGGGAGGCAGCTCTTTCACAGATCTGGCCTTCCATCTGAAGATGGAGAAGAATTTCTTGGGAATAATTGAGCTTCTTAAGACAGAAAGCTGCCTTTAAAGGACAAATATTCTGATTATACATCATCTTGGCAACCATTTCAAAATTACTACAAGAAGCCCAAAGTACAGGTTGGTAATCCACGGGACCGGGCAAACTTTGAAGAAATTTGAGGTTGAGGCTGACTGAGATTCATAGATAAACCCATCCTTGTGACAAAACTCTTTCATTATGCTCAATAAAAAGATTGCTGTGACACATAGATCATAGAAATGTAAAGTATTTTCATGGAAGAAGGGCCTGGGCTGAAGCTGGTGTGAGTCATCCCTGGGGAATTTGAATTAACTGAGCATCCTACTCTGGAGAGAGTGGATTTCTGTTCTCTGCTAAGTTGTTGCCACATGATGACCCTTTTAAGATATTTTTGTCGTGATTTCCTTTTTCCTGAGAACTTGGATCAATGTCAAGATGATCCCAGTGGATACAAAGCAAAAATCAGGTAAGCATGGGCTGCGGAACGTGTTTCTGGAAAACGAGTATCACCATCTTTGTTTGCATCAGGTAACCTTTCCAAATAATCACTGTAAGGGTAATTATCGATAATTGGAATTATCCCAGTGTCAAGCAGTTCCCACCCTTATCACAAGTAAGTGCCATTTTTAATGGACTGAGCAGTGAAAAGTACAAACATTCCGCTGATGAGCAATACATGTTTTTGTTCTTTTGGGTACATCTGTCTCCTCACCCTCTCTTTTTGTGTCCCACCTTCACCTTTCTCCTGGAGGCCATCAGCCTTTCCACAGCTCTTCCACAGACTGTAGTAGATAAAGAAACCCAGAATAAATCTCTGCTTTTTCCAGCAGAGATACCTTGGTGGTGGATATTTTTTGAAGGGTAGACAGAAAAATGAAATCCCAGACCAGCAAAGGGGAGTGACTGCTGCAGTGGGTTCTTTTATCAGCAAATATCTCATGAGCAACATCCAAGAAAGATGAGAACAGAGAATAGCCTGCTGCCTTTTCTGTGCTCTCCTGTGCCAGATCTGTGAGGTCAGATCGCTCCTCCGTGTGGGAATTTGGATTTGTCCTTCACAGACTTGGTCCCAGGTGTTCATCTGCACAGTGCTGTCAAGACTTGGGGGATTTGAGCTGATCCAGAAGCAAACACTGAGGGTTCTCCAGCGGAAACCAGAGTATTTTGGAAAATCATACTGGGAGAAGTTGGGAGCTTCTGTAGAAGATTCTTAACGTACACTTTATAATAATCCCTGTGTATTTTTTGCCATGTCAAGCTCCATGTCTAGGTACAATTTCTTCACCACCCATGCTGATTTCAAGCTACATGATGGTGCTTTTACTGGAGTTTTTAAATGCATTACTTAATTGGAATTTGTAGCTAATGATGTACTGAACCCACTGTAATATTTGATCTTTGTTTCAGACCGTTTCTCTGCAACAAATTCTTTTAAAAAGAACCACACAGAAAATACCTGTAGACGCAGGAGAAATATTTCTAAGGAGGTTTGCATTAGCTTATTCATAATTTTCATCATGAAAACCAGGGGGTTGTACCCCCCAAAAAACAGGGCTTTTCCTATTGATAAACAACGTGTATTCTGTTTTTTCCCACGCAGTATAAACAGTATTTAAACAACACCTGATCTATTGTATGAATTAGAAGTTTCCCCAAAGCCTGATTTAATTCACATTGATAATTTGGTTAAACAATAATTTCCAGAAACTAAAACCTTTTAATAAAGATATTCACTGCCGGCAGAAATCTCATCCTGCTCTCTATTCATGCCTTTAGTACATTTTCTAAAGGTTCCCTGCACTTTGTTGCTTAATTATGCATCGTGTTTAGCATGCTCATTTTACAATGACACGACGAGGTGGTTGTAAGCAGCAGCTGCTCCGGGAGGCGAGGAAGAACCTCGGTTATCTGATAGCTCCCTGGATTCACTTTTCCACCCCAGAAATAAGAAACACCTCTGATTGCTCCTTGTAAAGATACAGAGGAAAGTCTCTCCAGATACCCCAGCAGCTATTCGCGGCTGTCACTCATGGCAACTGGTTAAAGCCCTGGACAATTTGTATTGTTACCTTGTTTTGAATGGAGGTGCATAATGTGTTTATAATGGCTGCAGATACTCCAGCCTGTGTTCTGCCCATCAGCTGTGTCTGTGGCCAGATCCGGCGCTGATATCGCATCGCACACGTGTGTTTCAGCCCAGCCAGGCTCCCTTGATGCGGGAAATGTTAGATAAAAGCAGCCACGGCCTCCCTGCTCCCCGGGGTTTGGAGGGGATGACGGTGCAGGTCTGCAGGAATGTCGCAGTGACCCCTTACGCAGCAAAGCGCTCTGATGGGGCTGGGGAAAGTGTTGGGTGATGGAACCATGTGCTCGAGACCTCTGGCTGACCACTGCAGCAGCTCTGGGGAGAGCCGTGGCCTCAGCAAACCAGCCTTCACCCAGAGATGGCCGCACCTGGGGAGGGCAGGGGACAGGGACGTCCCCAGCACCAGCACGGGGAGGCCATGTGACCGAGCCTGCATCCCATGCTGGACCCTCAGCTGTCCTCTTCTGCACAGACCCCTCAGAGGGGAGCTCCTCTTCCTCACCCAGCACGAGGAGAAGCTGAAATAGCTCACAGTGGCATAATGACACAGGCACAGGCAGGATTGCTCACAGGTAGGATAAATGGAGGGTCACCTTCATCCAGCAGGAGGGCAAAGGATGGTGCACAAATCCCCAGGGATGGGGGAGAAATCTTCAAATGGGGCAGGCTTTGGTCCTGGGGCAGATCATGCTTGGTGGAATTGCAGGTAAGACACAGCTGAGGGTTCTGCCAGCTGCCCATCCCCGTCTTTTATTCCAGTGCTTCCTTCTGCACTTGCAGCCCTTTCCACCCTGTGTGCCTACATGCGCCATTCCTACTTACAGAAGGTAAGACAAATGACCAAAACTAAACTTGCCCAGAGGCAGATATGCTTTTTCTCACATTAATTAAAGAAATTAGGAGATGATGAAGGCATAGCCACAGGAAATATTTCAGTTTTTATGTCATGGGTTGATAAATTTTGATTTAGAGGAGAGATTTTTAAATCCCTCATTGACAGCTTTCAGCACAGTGCTTTCCAAAAGTAACCAGCAAGCACAACACCGACTGCTCCCTAGAATAAATTGCCAGTAGTAATAAAGCTGGGGCTCTTTATTATGCTGGAACTTGCTGTTCTCTTTTCCCTGGGTTTCCAAGGTTTGCTTGGTTGAGAAAGCTGAAATTGGAAACCTCAACTCGTCAAAACCTCCAGTTCAGGAGATGTCAGCCACATCCTTCAATAACACAGTGAAAGCACTCCTGTTGTTCTCCCACATAGGCAAATGTCATTTTTGTCAAACTTTCCTGATGTCTCCAAAACCTATTTTTCACAATTTATGATTTTCAAGCCCATTTACATTCCCATTGAATATCAATAGTTGTCCAGAAATACTAGAAGGTAATGAGAAAAGCTGAAGGGCACTCATTCAGGGAAGAAAAAGGAAGCTGAATGTCTTTAATTTTCCCTTTCCCGTGTTATTGACTAATTTCAAAATTGTGAATGTTTCAAATAGTTTCAAACACGCATTTGAAAGACAAGTCTTCACTGTACTGACGGATCTCATTCCCAAAAGATAAAACTATGGGGTTTTGTCAGTTTTTGCAAAGACAGAAGCCTTTTATTAGATCATAAATTATTGGGAGGACAGAGTTGATAGACTTCTTTAGGCTGATAATGTACTTTGAAAGAAAAGGCACTTTTACACTTCTGCAAAATCGTATTTAAAATATTTATATACCTATCAACGGAGACACTGAGGTAATTCACCTTTGGGTCACTGGTTCAAAATCAAAGCAGCTCTTTTACATCCCAAATGTGTTGGTTTCTGACAGCTGTAGAGTGGCCTAGATTTCTTTTTATTATGATCCTATTAAGCTTGTTCCTTGCATCCTAGAGTCCTCTGGTATAAAATTTGGCAACATCCAGAAGAGAGGTCCAGGAATGGAGGCAAAAAGAAAAAGGTTGAAGCTTTTGTCTTCACAAATTTTCAGTGAGGTGGATGAGATGTCACAGGACCAAGGAGTATCTTCCCTGCTGGAACTAGTACAATGCACATATTAGGAAATGCACTGTACAGAGCTCATAAACTGCCCAGTCTGCTGGACACAGAATGCCTGCAGTCTCATAAAATGTTATTCTTTTGCTTTATCTTGTTAGTATCATGTGAAGCTTCATTAAGCCGCCAGATGAATCATATAGTAATTGGATGTAATGAATTTAATTATGTAATTTCTTTTTTCATAATGAAACAAAGTCATATTTTACAAACAGGCAAAGTATTGTTTGGAGTTACAGCTCTAAGCTGGAGTTTGGCAAGAAAAGCGCAACTGAGGATGGACAGATCTTGTTTTTCTTTTCCCCCTCTGTTTTTATCTGCCCTTCACTGTTTGGATTTATCTGGGCAGGGACCACAACTACACGTGTTCTAAACAGAGGGAATTTCATGTTCATGGCCTGCGGGTGCTGGTGGAGGGTGAACCACAGCACATCATCCTCAGTGGACGTGGTGGAGCCAATAACTGAGAGCATCTCGTGCCTGGAGGAAGCAGAGTGGGGATGGCCAAGCAACACCACCAGAATTACCCTGATGAGACTTCCTCAGGGTCCAGCACTTTCTCTGCACTGCTGGCCAGAAACGGGTGGGGTTTTTCGGGTCTGACCCCAGAAGTTCGCAGGGGGTAAGAAACCAACCCCTCTGTGTCAGGGTCACCCCTCCCGGCAGTACCTGCTGTCAGAGCAGATCAGTAGCAACCAAGAACTAAACTTCCACATCACCCCTGAAGGGAGGCCCTTTCCCAGGAGCCTGATCCAGCTGCTCTCCAGTGCCACCGATTCCTCTGCGAGATGGAGGGGCCCCGAGTCTCCCAGAGACAGCTCAACATTTCAAAAGGCAAGGTATTAATGTCAGCCCTTCCCTCCCTAACTCCCATTAATGACTTTCCGATGACCCCTGCTTATAATATCCTCCACCCTTCTCACTACTTGGCCATTGAGGATGTTCCAAGGAAATGAAACCTAATGATAAAACAGTACTTGAAATATCAACATCCCTGGCCTAATTAGAGCCGGGCCAATGGTCCCTAATTGCATAACTGAAATGTACCCAGTTGAGTTCTTTCTATTGTAACTTGACTACACGTCTCGGCCCTGATTAATAGAGCCAGCGCTGCAAACTAAAATGCAGTTAATTTATTGTAAGTTTTATTAGGCATATAAAAGGAGACCAGGAATTACTAGCCTTTCGTTGCTAGAGATACATTTCATCTATGACTCAGACCAGATTCTTCACAGATTAAGCTTGTTAATTTTACTTATTGCCAACATTCTTCACCACATTGCTGGAGCGAGAGGCACGGGCTCTTGTCTAGAGCGGGCGGTATGAAAGGAACCGGGGGCCCCGGACAACAGCAACATTAACTACTTTGTCCTTTTAATTCATCTAATTACATGCAAGAAAAAAGAAACAGACCATTTGCAGGCTGCCTTTAGTTGCCTTTCTGCAGTGATGCTGAGCCAGTGCTTTTGTAGGCTTTTTGTTGTCTTATTAGCGAGCTTTTGTTCAGAGAGATGGTTAAAGCCATTTTCAGCAGCTAGCGAGATGAAACAGTTTCAATAAGGACACAATGTACTTGTTTAAATTACCTTTCAAAATGCTTGAAACCATTAAGGGGGAGGTGCTACAAATAAAAGTTGGATCTTTTTTTTTTGTTATAATGTTTTACCCTAATAATAGCTTTTATTTTATTATAATCCATTAGTTGACAATATTATTCTATAGATTATTAGGCTGCAATTTTGTTATTTCAGGACACTTTCAGCACTCACTCACAGAGCTGGAAACCACAAATCTCCGTATAATATGCTTTCAATTTTGTTAAAATATGTATTTAACCGGTTTGGCTGTGAAACATCCCAGTAGAAAATGTGTTTTTAATTCTATCCTGATTAGCATAACAGTTGACAGGGCTGAGTAGTGACATGATGGTGTCTTATTTTCCACTCTTCCTACTGTTACCTTCTCCCCGTCAGATTTTATTTATGATTTTCACTTCTCCAGAGCTAACAAGTCCAAGTGCACTCTGCAACTTCCACTAAAGGGAATTTATCCCTTGTTGAATGAACATCACAGTTAGAAAATCTAATTAAAAAGAGCTGATGTTCCTGGTTTGCTGGCAGGCTAATAGCAGTGTGAGGCTTTTGAAAAATTTAGTGCCTACAGGTAAAATAAAAGTGTGTTTAGCATTCAGTGGTCACAAACAGAAGGTGATTCAGAACTGTAGCAGAGGAAGGGAAATAAGGGAGGCAAGAATTCTTGGTTAATGGGAAGAAAATACATTCTCCTGTTTCACATCTTCAGTTTGCCTACCTGAAATTGTGCTGGTGTCAGGGTTGTGGCACAGAGCCAAGCTTCCTGCAAGACGTGGCTAAAATTTGGAATGAAACTCCATCAAAAAAAACCTTAAAATCACCTTTCAATGTGCATTTTTCTCATTCTGGGAAGCTAGCTTAGTGCTGCAGAAAGATTTCCTACGCCATGTGCACAGCTGAACAACAGCCAAGCCAGGACAGAGCAGCAAGGACTGGCTCCGTGGTGAGACCTCAACTGGGTGAACTGGGAATTTTTACATACACACTGCATTTACGCTGAATTTGGTCTGGTTGATCTCAACCTGTGCCATGGAAATCTTTTCACACTGCTCCAAACCCCTGTGCTGGTTTTGGGGTGAATCATGGAGACTTTAAATGCCTGTAAACTGAAGGAGGGCAGAACTAGATGGGATTTGGGCAGGAATTGTTCCCTGGGAGGGTGGCAGGCCCTGGCACAGGGTGCCCAGAGCAGCTGTGGCTGCCCCTGGATCCCTGGCAGTGCCCAAGGCCAGGTTGGACACCGGGGTTGGAGCAGCCTGGGACAGTGGGAGGTGTCCCTGCCATGGCTGGGGTGGAACTGGGTGGGATTTAAGGTTCCCTTCCAGCCCAAACCATTCCATGATTTTATGAACAGCAACCATGCAGAGATGTCGCCAGCATTTTGTATACTCCTGCATACTTCTTACCCACCAATCTATTATTTTTAGCTTGAAGCTTGCCATTTTTTTTTAATAATTTAAATAAAACTGGAATTCAGAACACAACATTCCCCGTGCCAGCTGTGTGTATTACTGCAGCATTTTGTAGACACTTTCCCCATGAAGCAATCAGGAACACTGTGGGGGTGGATTAGCAGGTATGGTGGTAGTTGGATGCAGGCTGGACTTTATAATCTTGGAGGTCTTTTCCAACCTTAATAATTCCATGATTTTGACAAACCAGGCACAGTCACACTCTGTGAGGGAAGCAAGTTCCATCTCACTTTATTCCTTGTTGTGGTGCTTCCCCCAGGGATCACCAGTACCCTAACGCTCCATTTGGGATCTAGAGACATTGATTAAGGAATTCTAAGGAGTGTTGCCTGTACCACCAGAAAACTGAACTTTCCATCCAGGACAAAAATGTGAATATTTGATTATTTGATAAAAGTTGAACAAACGAAGGAGGAAAAAGGAACCTTGCCTTTCAGCAGGCACAAGGATGGATCAGGGGCTCAGCTCGTGCATGTTTTGTGCATTTGCTGAGCTGACTGCTGACTTCGTGCATCCTGGATGTGATTACACTTCAACTTCCGCAGCAGCCATGAAATATTTTTAGATAAGGAATGGTCGGAAACCACATTTCCTTATTTTTCCTTATTACCATTTATTCTCCTCGCTCAGAACTGGAACAGGGTCGCGTATATTCGTGTTTTGCCAATTAAAATCTTCAACCTTCCTGCGGCTGTGCCTAGAGAAGGCTGTGAGTTTCTGCTGTGGTGTGTTACATGATTTTGGATAAATTGATTTGCAGTAAGACTTGGTCCCTTCCTCCAGTGCACAGATTTGTACACACTAGCTCCTAAGTACAACTATGAATCCACAGAAAAGCTATACCCAGTTAAATATCTAATTCCCTGTCTGAATAATCCAATTGGGGAATAATAAATTTAAAGCTATACTATATGCTTTATGGGACTTCAGGAGAGTTTTTCTTTTCCTTGTCTTTTTCACGACTTCCAGGCAACCTAGAAAATAATTCAGTGAGATTTACCAGTGAAAATGAATTCCTCCATAAAATTATCAACAAATCAGAAAGTCCTCATAACCTGTTATATCTTAAATTGCTGCTGTGATTTATAATATCTTGAGGAGAGAATATAATGTTCCCCACGAGCTCTTCCAGACAGATTTTTTTTTAATAAAAAATAATAAAGCTTAAAAGTATGCTGGGAATCATGAATATGCTAAATGCATGTGAGCAACTTACAGCAACTACAGGAGACTAATAGCAATTTTTATTCTCCACAAAATGTAACTCATTTCTTTTTAATGGTAATATGTTTGCTCAGAGTACATCTCTTCAGGCAGATAGAGGAAAAACTATAGAGACCTCACACAAATAGCTCTTTTGATATTCTTCCTGATAAGGCCACCCTTTTAGAGAACAAAAATTAAGTTTGGCCGTGCATTGTAACATCCATGTGTTTGACCATTGAACGCAATGTGTGGCCATTAGAAATAAAAGAAAAATCAATAGGGTTTCATTAAAACAGCAGGCAATCAGGGCTATGGCACTAGCTTAATTACAGTTTCAGTAGCATTTGCTTTAATTGGAAAGAATAAAAGAAGTGAAGTGGAGTGAATGAAGAAATTAGCATATCTATCACTGTTGTCACATTGTACGGTGGCCTTAAAGCACTGTTTGCTCTTTAGTATCCCCGATGCTTTGTGAGGCCCTGAAAAAATATGGAAAGGCAATTAGCGAATAATCAGATTGCTAATCCTTTGCAGGATTCTAATTAAAGAACTTTATAAGGCCGGGAATGCAGTTTTTAATCTTTATTCTATACAGCAGATACAATTTGCGTCACTCGGGCTGGTGCGGTGCTGAGCTCACATGCACAGAACCAAGAAGAGAGGAAGGGCTTTGTGCTGTATCTTTGATGTTCAGAGGGTGGGAAAGGTTTTCCAGAGCAGC
This sequence comes from Donacobius atricapilla, assembly GCA_013397315.1. Lineage (NCBI taxonomy): Eukaryota > Metazoa > Chordata > Aves > Passeriformes > Mimidae > Donacobius > Donacobius atricapilla. The sequence continues at coordinate 95,558 of WBMY01000656.1, read as the reverse complement.
TGTGGCTGCCCCTGGATCCCTGGCAGTGCCCAAGGCCAGGTTGGACACTGGGGCTGGAGCAGCCTGGGACAGTGGGAGGTGTCCCTGCCATGGCTGGGGTGGCACTGGGTGGGCTTTAAGGTTCTTTCCAACCCAAACCATTCTGCTATTCTAGGATATGATCCTGTGATTCTGCGCTCTCCAGCGAGAGTTATCCTAAAGATAACTTTGTGCTGTCACACGAAAATCCGCTTCAAAAAGCAGCAGCCTCCAGCAGCCAGGCCGCTGCCCAGGCCACAGGAAAAAGCAACCTTAAAGATGAAGGTACCAAAAACATTACAGGTATTTACAGTTCATTTCACTGTCACTGTCTGTCACCAGCCAAATCTGATCTGGGGCAGTTCATTTCAGTTCTATCTCACTCTGTCAGAATTGGGAATAAAACTGTTTATTTGTACTTGCAAAGAGATCAGCCTGTAAAGTGGCATTTTTATTTCTTTTTTGTAGATGGCTCTTGAGGCCAGCACAACTAATAGCAGTGAGATCCCACAGGTAGGCCAAAAAATTATGTAGAAAAGATAATATATTATTCTCACTACTCCTGAAAAGTTAATTTAAATGTCAATTATCTTCTTGTCATTAAATTGCTCATAAAACAATCACGACTTTCGTGGATTAATTCACTCCTTGAAATTATTATGTGGTTATTTGGGGGAAAAAAAAAGTTTCAGTAACAGGTCATCCCTGAATCATGATTTATTTTGAACATTCTATCGTGTTGTGTGTGCCATCTCTTGCACAATATTTAAAACATACTTGGTTTGGGGGTGTTCTTCCCTTTTTATCTCTCTGTGACATGAGACCTCAGGTTTCTATGAGATGCATCACATTTCTATAACCCTCAAGACCGAATTTCTTAATGGATTTTGTAATGAGGGCTCCAATATTCAAATCTGGGATATTTGGTGAGCATTGCATGAGGTCACACTGGAGATCAGGGAGCAGAATCTAGTACAAAAGTTCTAGAGTGATCAATACAGGACAGCATTTATGTTTGTCAACAGAAATAAATTCCTTAATATCTAAGTAGATGCTCAGAGTGTTTTAAATCACTCTCTCAGCAGTGGGTGATGTTAATCCCAATTAAAAATCAGTGTGAGTTAGGCACCTGGTGGGTAGAGCTCTCAGTCAGTTCACAGCCACAATCCTGCTTGTGGAAACATGACATGTTCACCCTTCCCATCTTCTTTTCACAGCCCTACCTTTATGCAAAGAACAATTCCAAGGAGCCATAAAATGGGGAAAGACACTAAAAACCCAACCCATTTCTTGTAATAGAATTCTCATTTGTAATAAAATTCTCATTTCTGACCGGGCGACGTTCCCGTGGTTCGTAGTGTGGCACATCCCTCAAGCTCGCCAACGTTTCCTCCAAGATTTGAGGACCAGAACTTCCATCCCAAGGACCCTGGAGCTCCAGGAGACACCAGAAGATGGTGGCATGAGTACATGGACATGGAGTGAGCTTCCCAGAAAGGAGCTGGAAAGGAGGCAGTGTAAGGAGGCAAATGTTTTTATAAATTATTACAAGCCAAAGTGAATGGAATTAATTGCAAGTTTGATGCTGTTTTAAGCACTGTCAGATAAAACATCCTTTTATGCTGCTAATATTGAATTAACTCCAAAAGTTGCTGCAAATGCCTTTTGGCCAAAGGATTCTTGAAGGGCAGAAATATATTTATGGGAGTGGAAACCCAATTTGAGGTGGAACTTCCACAGACACAAACAAATGCCTCAAACCAGTTTGGCAGTATGTGATAACTCCATTTGTAATTAAAGGTTAAAGTATACTTAAACCAGTTTGGCAGTTAAAACCAATTTCAATTGAAAATATACATTTGTAATTGCAAATGGAAAGATTTCCTGTAATAGCAGTAACAGACCCATTTTCTAATAAGATGAACAATACAGTTGATGACTGAAGCATCTGTATATAGTTACATACAGCATTTCTGTACTGCAGGCTGCCAATTTATTTCAGCAGTGAAAAGCTTGATTTATTGTTTGTAGCATTACCATCTGTTGTAGTTATTACAGAAATTATATATAAACCAGTTAGTAAACACTTTGCCCCATTGTCTGTTGTTTTGATAATCACCCATAATAACATCTAGCATCAATATGGTCTTTAAACCCGATTTGGGAGTTAATGGAATAAGAGGAGGCAGTCAGTATATGCACCAGGGTAATGTCATTAGGAATGTTTGTGAAGAACAAATTAAATCAGTTGTAAATTGTGCTCTCAAGTCAGCCAGAAAACCAGTCTTGTTCAGGAGAAGGGATTTATATTTTAACCTCGTGCAGAAAATGTACTTAAGCAGATTAAAATAAAATAGGGACTTCGTCGATGGATGTAAATGGTAATTGCTGGAGCTCTAATGGCTTCCTGTTGGCTATGTCATGCAGTGGGCACAGCTATTTTAAAGTTAACCAGTGCTTGAGGTCATACTTTTACAGATTCAGTCATTAAACAGAACTAGACATGTCACTAAATGGCTGATTATTCAAATGATGAGCCTGCTCAAAAGTTACCCGTGTCATATTCTGGACAGAGGATTACAGCAAAAAAAATCCTAAGGTAGAGCTGAAATAAAATAAAGATGAAATGAATTCAAGTATAAGTCAATAGAAGCATCTGTATGGGGTCTCATTTGTTTTGCAGACTCTGCTTTCTATCAGTTTGCAGTGGTTGGTTAAATTATTCACATTGGGCTTCTTCTTGTGTACAAATCGTTTTATGTATGAGAAATGTAGTCTCTCAATAAATTATCATACACTGGAGTATTATCTGGACGGGAAGTTATACAGGTTGTAGGTACATGAGAAATAGGTTTATTATATGCTGGTACAATTTATTATGTGCCTGTGACCATTTCACCTGCCCACCTACATGTCAGCAGTGATGTTGTTTTAGCACCATTTTAGTGATATACTGAAAAGTCGAATGCAGAGTTTGCTGAAGACTCTGCCTGCCTGAACCTTTCCTTCCAAAACAAATTATCATTTCTCACAAAAAACCTTGTTTTATCTGCACCAGGCATGATCAATATGCTCTTGTTTATAAGTGAAATATTAAGGGCATATTCTGAATTCCAGTTTTATTTGAGTTAGTAAAGATGGCAAACTTCAAGCTAAAAATAATGGTTTTCATGGATTGGTGGGTAAGAAATAGGCAGTAATATTTAAAATACAGACAACACCTTTGCATGGCTGCTGTTCATAAAATCATAGAAGGGTTTGGGTCGGGGGGGACCTTAAATCCCATCCAATCCCAACCCCAGCCATGGCAGGGACACCTCCCACTGTCCCAGGCTGCTCCAAGCCCCAGTGTCCAACCTGGCCCTGGGCACTGCCAGGGATGGGACACAAGTTTTCTGTGCCAGGGTCCACTGTCATTGGTAGATCTATTTCTCCAACAGCCCATTTGAGCTTTAGGACTTGCCAAGGAACACTGGAGTGGAGAGAGGGCCCTTTTTTTAGTGGTTTGAGAGCGTCCTGGACAATCTCACCTAGTCAACACCCCATAAACCCTGTGATTGCTCCACCAAGTGAACTGAGAGGAAAGAGTTGCCAGGAATAGAGGTTCCCCAAGCATTGTGAGCAAATCCAACATATTTTCTCACCCAGAAATCCCTCAGGGCAGAGCTGATGTGTTGGTGGAGGGAGGGATGGAAGGGTGGCAGTGCACAACCAGGCTGAGCTCCTGAGAGGGGACAGAGCAATTCAGAAAACAGAAATATGGGGTTTGCCCCACAGAGCTTCCAATACTTGAAAAGTCACAAAATCCAAAGGGAAAACTTTCATGTTTGAGCCTGGGAAAAAAACTATAGGGATCTAGTAACAGAAGAAAATGGAGGCAAGGATAAGACCTACTCTGCAGATGGGAGTTGGAAAGCCAGAGGGAAAGGAAAAGAGGAGTGCATTTTGAGTATTTTCTGTGTGAGACCACTTGGGGGAAAGAATACTTTCCATAAACTTATACAATTGTTTTAATTAAAAAATCCTTAAATTATTAATGAAAGGCTTCTAAATGCAGAGTTAATTATAGCTGCACCACTTACACAGCTCTGTCAGGATTTCCATTATGAACGCTGTTTTTTTGAGAGGTAATAACTCAGTCAGCCCAAACCCCCTAATGGGTAAAACTTTTATGTTCAAGTTCCCAGAAAAGGCGTTAATTTTCTTTTTTTTTCTTTTGTTTTCTCTGTTGC